>JAWQRJ010000879.1:0-17934 GCA_033557515.1 Diorygopyx duplodentatus
TAAAGTCTTGGGCTACCTTGTTTCGTGTTAAGCTAAGATTTAACTCCATTACAACTAGTTTTGAGTACAATAATTCAAGTAAAACCGGCAACATATTGATATTTTGTCAACATAAAATTGGTTTTTAATACCCACAGTGTACTCAGTTACTTTGTACACACTTCGTATTCAGTTAATTGCATTAAATATTGAGAAAATTGCGAAGTTAATAATTGTTGAAGAATTATTATACCACTGCATTTTAAAAAAATCAAGTTATCCATAATAATTTGATTGCTCAACTTTCATGAGTAATTCAAAAATATTATGAAATACAGGGTATTTGTTTTGTCATTAAAAAACTTGGCTCTTGTAACACTTTTTTAGGTTACACAGTTTAATGAACTGAATCGATTTGCTATTTAATGTTTTTTTCCATTGCTACCCGTTTAGCCGCTATCAAAGAAATGCAGATGAATGGAACACCTGTATGTTGACTCTACAAGGGATCTACATTTTGTTATACTTTGCTATCATCTACTTTATTTATTTATTTATCTACTTATATAGAAGAACATCTAATGGAATTCATTTTGAAGTCTACGTTAATTTTTAAAATATTTTATTTGTTTTTTGGATATTATATACCGGAATACCGGTTTAAAAAATATTGATTACCGAATAGCGGTATCAAATATTCTTAAATTAGCAACTTCGAAGTTGAAATTTTGTAATCAAAAACAATTTCCATAACAAAAAATGGAATAAAATCAAGTCTAATTCACAAACACAAATATGTTTAAATTAGAAAATAAAATGCGTAGTTGATTCTTTGAAAAAACTATTATCTTAATCTATAAGTATATTTTGTTACTTCATATCCTAGTTTCCACATCAGAATTCAGAGTCACAGAATCAGAATTTTTGCTTCTAAACGGTATATTTCTTTTCAATTGTTTTGCTGGCCATTCTTACACTTTCTACATATGAATGGAAGAAAATGCATTCCTGAGATTTTATATGATGGTCGGCGACGATAAACTGTTTATTGATATTTATAATTTAAATATTATCGATATTTATTATTATTTGTCATTCTTTTTTATAGATTTTATACGGGGTATCTAGACTAACTAAGTAATAGGAAATAAAATATTACACAGTGATAAAATTATAATTTACAATGGTACTAGCACAAAAGCCTTTCATTATGTTTGTCTGGTCATATTTCAATACAAAACAACCAATGCACCGCTGATTTTAATACAGATTTAGTATTTTGTTTGTGTGGACAAAACTGCATCCTGTGTCCGTCCCATTGAATTTGTTTTGTTGAAAAATCATTGTTGAGGTTACCCATGCGAATAGTAATTTCAAATGAAATAATAACTGTACTGTTTTAATTTTTCAAAACACAAGGACCGCTAAAATGTGTATTCGATGGGAATATTTTTACAAATACGATATGATAATATTACGTCCGATCCTTTTGATTTCGGTTTATGTGATTTTCACGTTATTTCTTTTAGATATTGTACTGCACTTCTGTAAACATCAAAGACAGCTATTTCTTAAAATGATAGCCGCAATAATTTTTATTGGTGATCCTCAACTAAAACGTCGTTTGATTTGTGAAAACGATCGTTTCGAGATGTTTTAGAGAAGTTTTTAGTGGTTGATATGTTGATTTGCTGAACGCTCGGAAAACCGTAAGAACAAAACGACCGAAGTACCGTCAATATTTACAAAAGGAGTACATTGTTTTGGCGTTTTCATTTCAAAATAACGTGTAGCAAAGGCGTAAAGTTAGCGTACGTGTTCACCAACAGCAAGCGCGCGCGCACGGTCAACTAAAATAAACGTGGAAACTCTTTATACATTTGTGAGGTACTATGACTTGGCAGTCACATACTTTGCAGTTAACTGAATAAGAAATTTATCGCCGGTGTGTAAACATCTTGTCTGGAAGGTTTGCTAAGGACAACAAGGTGAGATTATAAACCATCAACAACGGAATAAAATTTCGGAAATTTAAACAATTAAAATATTCCGTTAGAATTGCACCAGAGCAAGGCTAGTAAACCTCGGAAAATGGTTCATAAAATTTCTTTATCATATATTTTATGCCAGTGAAATCTTCCATTTAATGTACACAAACTGCTTAAGTTATTATTTCAACATGTTTATGTCTATTGAGTGTGAACCTACATTCAATGTATACAGACCAATATAAGTTTCAATGGACAGGTGCGTATTTATAAACGACACTCAACATCTGTCCAAATGATTTTGTTCATATTTTGCGACAATGTATTTTATTCTCACTTCAGTTTATATTGAAATAACGCCTATCGCATATGAAAAAATTATCACCAGTTAGTTATCAAACTTTATATAAATTAACTATATTTTAGAGCATCAACCTTCAAAAATGTTTACAGAATATTTCGGAAAGTACAGCCAAATTATCTATATTTGGCGGTCCTTTCACTAAAACAAACAATAAACCCCATCTTAAAATGTATTCACGTCTCCTCAGAAAGCTAATGCCAAGATAGTGTATTTATTAAAATTCATAAGCTACTATTTATGTACTTCTTACTTAGTTGCCATTGTTTTCGTTGCTGCGAAATAGTTGATGACATGTATGTTTTGGCAAACAGTAAAAAGGTTGACGCCAGACAATTTCAGGTAGATCTGTTACCAAATTAACCTTAATGAAGACATTCGAATGAATCCCTGAGTATTTGTAAGTATAATAAAAATGATGCGGTTGATGACGATTATGTTATGGACTGTTGAAACAATATTTCTAAAAAAAGTATTGATATTCACATTAGATCATTCTGATCCCATTTTTATTTGTTTTCATTTAGATCATGTATACCCTACGTTTTTGTAGTAGTTGTGCAATAAATTGAAAGTTTTTCGTTTTGTAGCAAAAAAGTTAAAATTGCGCGCTCCATGTGACGAAATCCAATACTGGAGAGTGGATGCAACTTTAATCTGCAAAAAGAATAGTTGGAAATTGAGCGATACATCAGTGTTAGAGAACCGTTTTTTTTTGTTTTACACTACCACCAATCTGTTAAGTTTCCGCAGGAATACAATCACCTTTAATGCATTTGCATTTATGTTTTTATGTCATTATTTGAATTGTGATTTATGTCTTAGACGATTTCATTATTTTTACACATTGGTTTAGATTCTTTTTAAAAGCATAAAATTTGTGAGTGATTACATATAAAAAATGAACAAAAGTAAATTGAAGAAAGAAATTAAATAATTACTATGTCTATTTTTTGTATCCTCTCAGCTATAATTAAAGTACAGGTACGTTTAATATTACTTCAAAATGTTACTTGTAGATAGCTAAATAACTTTTACTAAGAATTTATTTTCTTATACTATTAGTCAGAAATCGATTGGAATAGGTCTTAATATTCAAAAAATAACAATTTATATAACTTTTGCGCATTTGAAAATTTTTGACGTTTAATGTGACAATCATTGCAATGCATTTGAACCTTTCGGCTTAATTATACACATAGGTAATTACGATAATGCGAATTTCGATTATACTTATGACGCGTGTGCCGCATCATTTATTATATGTAAATCTGTATACGTATTTATAAATAAATCCCTTTATTGAAATCTCATGATTTATAGACATCGACGAGGAAATATGATAACTTCTCAACAACTTATTCTAACTTTCATTGTATCTGCCCTAAAAGGAAATCGACAAATGCTGTTAGTTGTGAAATTAATTCTACAGATTTAAAGACGCTGTTAAGAACAAATAAGTAAATAATGTTAAATTAAATATTAATAGTGCTTAGGAAACCCAGAAAAGCTGGGTGCACCAGAAATTTAATCTTTATTATTTTTAAAAATTAAAATGTAATTACTTACGTACCTACATTTGTAATATATGCAAACTGAGACGAACACTGAAAGTCCGAGCGGAGCTCGGAATACTGACAGACTGAGCGCTAGCTCGGCTACAGGTACTCACTTATAACTGCATTAATCCACCCACTTGGGTTTTTTACACATTCGGAATACGGAAAGCAATAATACTTGACGTAAATAAACGCCAATAAAACTTGATGGTATATAAAATTGAATTTATGTTATTACATTATACATCAGTCCATTGTTCATACAGGACATAGTCAAGTCATAAAAACATACATTTAAACCAATGGGGACAATTATGGAACAAAATTGCTGGGATGTATGAGTATACCCATACAGCCCATTACTAAAGCAGAGGTATAAATTCAATAAATATGTTCTTGCCAAAAAAATACGACGTTTTTTAGATCCTCTATGATTTATAGAAACATATGAAATAAGCTTCCAGATGACTTCCTGTTAGTAGCATCATCTCTGCTATTGAAGGCCAGGTACAGAACATGAAATCATTTGGTCCACAACCATATATATATATATATATATATATCACTATTTCACTTAAAAAATAAAGATATTTTTAAAAATCACCCAAATTGAAATAAAATAGTTGAAATAAAAATTGTTTCGCGTTGATGAGTGCTAGAAATGGCAGATCGATGATAGAGCACGTGAAAGCATTTTCTTGCCATATTATATACATAATAGGAAAAGTAGATCTCAACAAAAGAATAAAAATAATTTTCACTCAATGATAAAAACTTTGTCCTAGTTGTATAACGAATTGCTAACGTCGTCTTAAGTTAACAACATTACTAAGCAGTCTGATTGGAGAATTCAAATTTAAAATTTCAAAATTTTCTAACCAATCGCATTTATTTATTCTTGATAATGAGTTTAACTCTGCTTCATGTAACCCACTAAGGTTTTTATATTTCAACTTCTGTAAGGGATTCGATTTATCATGTCGTATAAAGCGATACAGTTCTAGTTGGAAATTCATCATTTTTCTCTATTCTGGATTCTGTATTGCGAAACAACCAGTCTGCTCAGCTGTCAAATTGGATACACTGACAAGTTGTTGTTTTACTTTCAGGTGATTATGTCACATCACTTTTTTTACGTTTTTTTGGTTGAATTACTTATACATAAAGAACAATCAGGGAACACGAGGTTAATCATCCAACCCTCATGTTCTCAAATCTAAATAGAAGACTCTATTCATATATAGTTCATTGTATTGAAATTAAAACTTTCTAAAGCAGTATTTACATGCTTAAATTTTTAAGTTTATCACTAACTTTTGACTACAGAACAAAAATTCCCACATTTCTATTGGTTCGATTCTAGTTCTACATTTTTAGAGTTTTACTACGAAATTGGAGGAAAGGAGTCCTCCTCAGAAGAAATATTAACTTAACTGTGGTGAGCACAGCTTTAAACTCGGATCACACTCACAGTCCGTTTCTCAAACCAAACTGATCAAACTAACTTGATGACGGTACGATTCGACTTTGGTCAAATTCTGGACTCTTATGTGCAACATAAAACGTTATTTCTATGGCATAAGATAACGAGCAAGTAACTGTCCTTACAGATTTATACACGTGTATAGAATTACTGGGTGTATCTACGCATCTTCTGTATCACAACAAAGCAGCTGGTTTAACATAATTGGGCTAAATTAAAACGTATTTTAATGAAACGATATTACAATTAAAATCAACAGTCTGCGAACGAAGTTTAACTGGGAAATTAAAAAGCTGAATCAAGGAGGCCGGACGTAAAAGTAAGCGTATCATTAATTCAACATTATTTTGTAGCAGATACAACTTTATTATACATAATGCACACAGTTTTCTCTGCAAAATTAATTTACTAATACTTAGTAAATATATACAAACTGTTTACATAACACAATTGTCAACTGATTGATATTTGTCTTTCATTTGTTGCACATCTCTTTCTTTTACGTATTCTTTATATTGTCCAAACAATAATTTAAATCCTGCTCTTCAATGTTGGATACTTTTATTACCAGCTCCACCTTTTAAAATTTTAAATTGATTGTATTAAGTAAAATTTGGAATGAATTACTGTATACCAAACGTATATCAAACCTTTTATTCATAATAAATAATTGATAGAACCTGCAGTTTATAACGTTTCATTATACTCTCCATTCGTTATTCTCTCTTTAAAAAAAACTTCTTGAATAATCACATTTACTGTATTAGGTACGATTCTTGTTGCGAAACTTAAACTTTTTAAAAATTTTTTGCTTCGCGAATTTTGCTACTCTAGTATTTTAAAAAAATCGGGAGTTTTGTTCCCTTGGCGACCAAGCTAGATCAAAAAATATCATTATGTTGAAAAACTGGATGCACGGGAATCTGGTGCACGGGAATGTTTCCAAAAAATCGAGGTTGCTGCCAACTTCAAGCTAGGTAAATCCAGTCAAATAAAAAAATATCTAATAAAGTATAGTATAAAATAAGTACCTGGAAGACCGAGCTCGCTCGTGGTAAAAACATTTTGACAGCTGCATCGTGTGGTCAACGGTCAAAATAACAGCCTTCACCAACTCTATAAGTAGTACCAGCTATGATCACACGATGGCCCTCTATGTCCGGAAGATATAATGAGCAAAAACTCATTTTTATATCTTAAAAACGATTTTTTTGAAAGTTTAGACGTATCTCAAACGATTTCTGGCACTGGAATCTCTAATTCCCGAGACGATGCCGACAAATACATAAATAAATTAACAATTTTAGCTCGTTAATAGTATAAGATAGTTTGTTGCGAATTAGTTATCGTTTCGAACAATCGAAACCAACTTGCATATGAATTTTTTGCTATTAGTTGCTCATTATTTACCGCAATCATAATTTTGTTGCTTTATCCATTTTTGTAAAATGGAAGATCCTGCCAAGTTAACGGCCAAGCTGGCAGAAACCAACCTGAATAGTTGCTAATTAATTATCGTAATCGCGATTTTGTTACTCCACACATCATAAATTAAGAAGCCGTTCATAAATTCTATGATTCATTTAACGCTTAAGGGTATTTTGTTATTTGGAGTAGATTTTAAGGATTTGTTTGCTTCACGTTGTACTTGTTTCTGCACAAGTTGACATAAACGGTCTCGTTAAACGTAACTATTGAATGTTACATCGTTCATCCACAAATAATTTTGATAATTACACAGAACTAGGCGTAATTCACTTCGAATTATTGCAAGATCACCTTCACCACTGCTATTGTTCATAAGAATTTCTGTTTCGCTTTTTTCAATGCTGTGTAATGCCAGTGTAATTAACAAACGAATTGATACCCATGCCAATGTCTTGTTCATAATTACAAAATTAATTTCATAACAAAAAATCTCAATTGTCGCACTTCCTAATTTTTGAAAAAATGAAAACTGCATTTGATAGTGTCAAACGCAGTTTGGCCATTTTAGAATTTGTGGTAGTGCCAATGTTTAGAAATGATGTCAAATTCTAAGGTGTCACGTCACTATTTCAGTTTGATCAGTCTGGTTTGACAAACTGACTGCTGATATGACGCTGGGTTATTAGTTCTGTTTTGACAGTATTTTCACCTGGAAGAAACTATTCACCCCATTTTCGCCAGCTGAATGTTCAGCTGAAGGTTTATCTTTGGCAAGCATTTCAAAATCAAGGTTTAATTCATTTTCATCATCAGCTTCATTCATTCCCAACATTCAGAATCATTTGAAGACGCGCCTTCATGTTTAATTTTTCCGGCAACATAGAAACTAAGGGGAAGAAATTAAGATCAATGATTCGGTCAATTACGTTGCGCTATTATTTTATAATATTGTAGACATATTATCGTACCTAATGTTCTTGCGAGGGTAGAAAATTAATTTATATATGTTTTTGCAGGAGTCATTTTCTGTTTCGCAGTGGGCTGCATCCTGTCTGATCAGCTGATTTGTCATATTCTACTGAATGTGGAAAGGTGGAAACTTGGAAAGGTGAATCTATCTATTGCAGTTTTTACCTCCTTTATTTTGGAATTTCTTTCTGGTGCATCTACATTACAATACTTTAAATAATTTATATTTTGTAGGATGCCACCAGCTGAATATGATTATAGAACGTACTTTGTGTACGGTATCTTCAAAGTTCTGTGTTTTGTAGCCCGGAAAATATCCGTTTCGCTGTAACGAAATCCAATACTGGAGAGTGGGTGGGAGTTTATTCTCCGAAACGGAGTTTTTAAACCCTTTCTATTTACGCGGCACGGTTATTATCGTTCTTTGAAAAAACAATTATTTTTCGTCGCACAGTGTGCTTTTGTGCGTTAAGCTCCCACAAAAAAAGGCCTCTTAACTTTACACCTCGCATTTAGTATCAATAAAACATAATGTAAATAACCGTTTTCCAAAGCCGTTTTCCGAAAGTTAAATTGAACGGATGTGGGCCATTCGTTAGCAATAATAATAAACGACTAGCAGTCTTTCCCGCTTTCCCCCTTTCCTAGTTGTATTGAAAATACGCTAATTTCCAGACGTACACCCGGCCAACTTGATGATTTGACGTGTATATTTGTAAATGCGATTCGAATGCTGGACGTGATTTGTTAGTTTGTGTTGGAAATTTATCACTTCGTAGTTTCGTAGTTTGCGCAATTAAAAATCGAAGACGAAACTATTAAAAAATCGTAAACTTTCTAATGCGTCCGTTCGTTTCTTTTTTTTCGAATCGCTTTGATTTTTGATGTGTAGTGTAGATGAATCATAATAACAAAATCTGATGGACAGATAGTGAAAATCGTTAATAACTCCATTGTATTGAATTGAAATATTGAAAATTAATATTAATATTGAAAAACTATTAGAATTGCTTGCTAAATGTAAAGCAATCTAACATATTTTATTAGGTATTCCGTCTGAATCGAATTAGTTTCTTCTTAGCTTTTTAAAAATATTGCACATTGGTGTAGCACTCTGAGAGATTGAATTTTCTCTCAATGTACTTTTCCTCACATGTGAAGTTAATAGAAATATAAACAATGAAACGGTTCATTCATTTCTTTGTAACGTTTTTTTTAATAACTGATAAACATAGAATTGTGCAGATTTGAATAGTGTTTATTGGTGAAGGTTTTATAGATAGTGGAAATACGCGTTTCCGCCGTTCGAAAACATGTTGTTGGATAGTGCAATTTTGAGAAAATTTTGTATAATTTTGGATCAGTACTCCTAGGGCTCAGAAAAGGTTTCATATCGTACAGCTATTGGAATCTTCGATATTTTACGTTTTTACAGATTTGATTGATCTTTTACTCTCTCTTCAAGACGACACGGCCACCTTCATCGTGGTAAATTAGTTTTGACGTTTCACAATTCATGTATTATAAAAATTTCGTTTGCAGTTTATTTTAATACGTGCAATCACCTCCTGAAGTTTTCTAGCGCATTTTCTGAACACGTGTGTGAAAACCGGCAACACAAGAAACGGTTCGAAATAAATAAATACTGCAGGTATTGTAGCCTTATATCTAATGAAGCCATTTTTCTACCCAATAAATATAACTTTTTACCAACTATTTTTAAAAGTGTTTATAGTGAATGCAAATAGTTAATAAAACGACGATATGGAAAAAGAAAACATTGAAATAGCTCACATTTTCTTACACACATATCTTACAATCAACCAGTTTTCAATTTTAATGGAGTTAAGCAAATAATTACATATTTAGTTCGTATATAAACTCACTAGTTTGTATAAAGGCCAATTTAACGCTGTAGCTCTGTCTGCAGTAAATCAGGCACCCACGATTTCTTTTTTCATTTTAAGTTACTTTAAATTACTATCAGTCAGAAGAAAGATAATAATATGTTGTAAGAGCTGTTTTAAACAAAACCTAAAAGGTATAGCATAGTATAAAAGATTTATAGACTAGTCAAAGAAGGTGAAAGGAAAAGAAAATTAATTTTGAAGATGAATTTTTCAAGAAACTAATTTTGTCACGCTTGTATTCCATTCAATTCGTGTTAATAAATTATTTTCCGTTTGGCTTGATTGCCTACAAATTTGTTGGCCATAAAACTGTTTACACAATCTTAAAAATCACTTACTCTTTATCATTTTATACGTGTAAATACATCTATCACGCTGTAGACTCAGTATAAAGAATTTGTTTGGGCTGTGGTTGATTCTGTCTGCGATATTGTCTGAATTTTAGTACATATATCTAGCCTAAAAATACAATGGCGGCAGCTAATAGCCAGGTTATAAAAGTGATGCCAGCTTTCTCTGAACTTAACCTTGCCTTTGAGGAGCTAAATAAATCACTGCAACTGTGGCAATATTTAAATTTTATAGTAACTGTCTTCTCTAATGGCGGTATTATATCCAGAATATAACAGATATTATACTTAATAAATTTTTAATCATTCAAATTATGATGAACAGGATGCAAATAGTCATAACTTCGAGGTTTTTAGTTGAAATTTATCTACCTAATCTATTTAAATACGCGGGGTGGCTAGTTTTGCAAATTAAGCACAAACTGGACAGTAGGAGACTATTTATGTGAAACAAGTACTCTAATCTCATTGCAACTAATTTGTGTGTAAACCGAAATTAGATAATACTGTGTTATTCAGTTAGTCCTTCCGAGTTTCAAAGCTGGACTTCGGAAGCAAGAATCTCACTCATAAAACTAAGCTACTGTTACCGACAATGTTTTATGTAATCCACAATTGTCAAGCGACTGTGACAATGTTGTAATGTCACCTGCATCCAGTAGGCTCATGGGCAACCAAAATACACACATTAAATATTCCACTAGCAAATATTCACAAGCTTTTGACTCACTTTAGGCATCTGCCCTGGGGTGAAATTATATTACTTAGATTTTTCGGTAATTTTAATAATAATGCCTTCTAATGATGAAATTTCTTACGTTGTATGTAGTACCTACTATTGAAGAAATAAAAATTTCTTATTGTATATTTCTTTGCTTCGTCACAATTATATTTAGGCGGCAATACAATTTGTTGTTGATAACTTTTAAACAAAAAGTGATACGTTGAAAATCATAATCCTTAGGCCTTACATCGACCTTTACATAGGTCTCTCTCTCTGAGAGGCCTGACTCTCTCTCTGAGAGTCAGAAAAATCCAGCATCTAGCGTCTACATGAGGAACCCCGACTTCTAGGAAATTCGCCCGACCGCCAAGTTTACGACACTTTTTTTGTCGTTGCCCTAGATAGCTACAATGTCTAGCAAAAAGTAAAAAAGAAGATACATGTGGCGTTTAATAATTGAATCTGTTTGTAAACCGTGGCCCGAAGAAAAATTGACCAATATTATTTATTTAGTTATTCAAAACTTCCCACCAAAAAAAAGCTTTTGCTGAATAAGTGACCAAAAAAATATTATCATTTACACAGGTACGTAAGAATCAATGGCATTATTTTACTGCTATATAGAGTATAACTTCTGAAATATAACATACGACCTAAAATAAGCACAAAAGTTCATACATTTCCAAAAATTAACCATTTAATTTCTTGTTAGTCATAACTTATTGGATATTAAGGTAAGCTTCACATGAGTAGTAGTAAAACAATAACTTATTTCTACTAATACTGTAAGGCTTTTAGTTGTTAATATAGCAAGGTATGACATAGAATGTAATATGAAAACAAGCAAAAATAAATTAGTACAATATAAAACGCCTGCAAGGGAAAATCACGACTAAAGCAGAAAGAACAGAATGCGTCCAGAGTACGGTAGAATTTCAAATACTTCAGTAATAATTCTTGTGGCTGATTCTTTATACTGACCAGAAGACCGT
Organism: Diorygopyx duplodentatus; assembly: GCA_033557515.1. NCBI lineage: Eukaryota > Metazoa > Arthropoda > Insecta > Coleoptera > Scarabaeidae > Diorygopyx > Diorygopyx duplodentatus. The sequence goes on from JAWQRJ010000879.1 coordinate 11,744, forward strand.
TATAAGACTAAATGTTGTTATAAATGGACCGCATTACGTGAACTAAAAAGATGCAGGAGTTCAGAGATGTTATCATATCGAACGTCAATATTTTTATTAGGCATCACACATTTTGTTTTCATTACACAGTATAATAATCGTCTACTTTGTAAGTCAGAAAACATTAAGTAAGAATACATACAAGTACACACACATACATTCGGGGCTGTCGTCAATCCTCATTATTGTAATCACTATGAACATAACACGTTATTGTACAGAAATGTTCGAAACCATCGCTTTTGTTTTTTAAACCACAAAAAAATGGTTATTTACCTACTTCTTAGCGTTGCGGTGATGACGTTTGGCCGTTCTTTACAGACGGCATCTTCCAAAGTAACTGATAACCAGTAGTTAGTTCTAAAGATGCCGTCATCGGAGTGTTTTTACAAGAAGTATAAACACTAACACAGCAACGTTTAGTTATTGTGGTGTTTCCAAAGATACACAGATGACATATAATGTAAAAGAGATAGTATAGCCACAAAACATACGAATAAGACTCTGTTGTTTGCTTGTGCAATAAAGAAATCCCTTCCTGTAGGTAAACAGGGGTTGGGGTATCAGGTAATGGGGAAAATCCCAACAATATTGTACACTAGTAAAGTATGAAAACTACTAGAAAGCAGGTATAAGTAACAATTTTCGATAACTTCATTTTTGCATTATTTGATTCAGGAATAGTCGAAGTGGAAGTTCGCCAGTATAAAGTTTGGACACTGACATCTAATGTGACATCCGATACGAAGAACAAAATACCACTCTCGGAGAAAGGTGGGTTAAGAAATATATATCTAATATACAAATAAATGGGATATTATATTTCTTGCTATTGTAGTTTTTGTATCAGTGGAAGAAGAGTGATTGATATCGCTTGACAAAGTGCGAATCCCTTTTGGAGAGCGTTTGCTACGGTTGACATCTTCGAAGTTGTTAAACGATTGTTTCTTCGACATTTTCCAGAAATAGTGTCACTAGATATGGAATAGAAACCGCTGGTAAAATCGATTTTGAGGCAATTACTGGTTTTCGGGTGTCGGACTGTGGAATTTTTGTATGAAACGAAGGCGACTATTTTCTCGTCGACAGTTCGGATGGCATCATCGAAGACGCCAATGCAATCCTTAAAGTGAAACGGCCAGAACGCTTGAAATGCATAACCATTGAGGTTGCAGTAAATGAAAAAGTTATAGACTTTTTGCAATACGTCGACGACAAGATGCAGTTAAAAAGGAACCATAACTATTATTATCATATTCAAGGGCAATTGCATCTTATCGAAAAAGAAATGTGTTGGGTTGGGTCTTAGGTTTCTTATGATTTTTTTTCGTTTCTTGTGTTTTTGTGATTATGTTTTTTTCAATGTTCTAAAAAGTAGAAAATGTCTTAAATCTCTTAATAAATGTTTGTTTCTTTTTTAATTTTGTTATAAAGTTCGGTTTTCTTCTCCCCTTGTCAGTTTTGCTTGCAGTTAAAGATATTATTGAAGTGTTTAACTACCTATAATGTTTCTTATGATTTTTTCCTTTGTTTTGGTGGTTGCGTTATTTTCAATGTTCGAAAATGTAGAAAATATTTTAAATCTCTTAATAAATGAATGTTTCTTTTTTAATCTTGTTAAAAAAGTTTGGTTTTGTTCTTTCCTTGTAAGTTTTGTTTCTGGTTAAAGATATTATTGAAGTTTTTAACTACCTATAGTGTTTCTTATGATTTTTTTCTTGTGTTTTGGTGGTTATGTTATTTTATCTCATGATTTACATGCCTTTAGGAAACCCAGACATCAAGAAAATAAAGATGATTTGTTCTATAACACCAAAATGAAGAGGCAACTACAAAAAATTTATACAGAACACCTACTGCCAGAAATATTTTGCGGGTTTTGAATTACTACATACCCTGTACCTTTTAACAAATTCTGTTATTGCCAACTCTTTCTATGATAACCGTATTTTATTGTTTTAATTTTGTTGCAGTGTTCCCTAGCACATCAAATTTTTATAAAAAAAATAGCCATAAGCAGAGTTTTGAATATAAGACAGATTTTGGCACGTGATTAACTAAGGTAATCTTCTAATTGATGACACTTTTGCAAACCTTTAACAATACAGAGTGTTTATTACATAATAGCGAAGTTGATGGTTTTTGGTTACTGGTTAGATAAAACTTGTAACTAAAAGTTTACAAAAGTGGTCTACGACTCCCAAACCATGTAATATACACAAAATTTTTAATTTTTAATATTTGGTGCCAAATACATAACGACGCCAATGGCATAACGGTTTTGGCCTAAAATTTGTATACTTTAGCTGTAGGTTTGATAGATTAATAACTAAAAAGGTTGTTGAAAAGGGGGTGATCAGTAAATGAGTGGATTTTGCTATTATATCTGTAGAGTATTATTATTTAAATCATCTGAAAATATTTATTTTTCTTTTCTGTCACTGCTGCAATACAGATAAGTAGGAGAGTGTACACTTAATGTGTTTTTAAAATACATTCGCAAAGCTGACAATAGAATTTGTTTTAGTTAGTACACTGTTCTTTTCGCCACTCTGGTATAATATGTTTTAAAACCCAAAGCGGTCACAAAAAAATGTAAACAAATCGTTTGTGAGGGTTGCCCAGTTCTAATTCCTGGAACTGATTCTAACGTCAGCGATGTATTGTGCGAGAGTGACAAGTAGATAGTTGAAGGTCGGCGCGAATAAAGGCATCTCCTTAAGCAATGCTCCTTTGTTGACGCAATTATCTCATATAGGTCACTGTTAATTTTTCGCAACGCTTCAGTAGTATCAGTGCACCTTACAAAAGGTAACCGAAGTATGTCCGAACTATACGCCGAGTACAGAAGAGGACCCAAACTGCTACCTTGTGGAATACAAGACGTGACCAAGAACTAGAAGACCCCTCATCATCAATATCAACCCTTTGTGTTCTATTAATCAAGTAATCAGCAATTATAGAAATGGCATCATCATTCAGTCCTTAGAATGATTTAAAATAATCATAATGGTCACCTACCCTCGAGCAATACATCTGACAATGTCATCAATAATATGCAGTAGAGCTGTCTCATAGCTATGATATGGTCTAGATCCTGACTGATATTGGGGAATAATATTATTTTCCATAAAAAAAAAGATACTAAGTTGGTCACGATTAAGGGTTTCTAATATTTTTGACAAAGTGGACAAGATGCTAATTGCCCTTAGGTGACTGCAAATAAACTTAGCCAAAACTCCTTCACTTGAGAGACTTTTTTGTAACTTTGATGTAGAAATTACAAAGCAGCTGAGTTCTATGCATATTTTTCATAAATTATTTCCATATTCACTTTACATAAAAATACTTGAGTATAATAATCGACAACTTGTTCTGTATAATAAGAATAAAAAGCGCAAAGAAAAAAGAACAGATAAAGTCAGTTTATACAATTTATACTGTTATACAACAAACTTCCTGGACTGAAGAAACATTACTGGAGCTAAACTCAACCGCACAATCGAAAACACGATTTCTCGTGATCGGTTTATGATGTTAGAATCAAAATTTTATTTTACCCCACCAGCAAAGAAAAACACCGATTGCGTCAAAAACGTACAATATTGATGATCTAATGTCATTACTAAGATATACATATCTTAAGTATCGGCAACACACTCAGTACCAGAGGATTGATGAATCCGTGACAAAATTCAAAGGGCACTTAAACAATCCATGCCAATGAAACCACCGAAGAAAGGAATAAGATTATGGCTCCGCTGAGATGCTCAAACAGGATATACATAATATGAACGAATATTCAGGTAAAGAATCTACTACGCCAGGCAGTCGAAATCAATTAGACTCTTGGAAAACGTGATGTAAAATCACTGGCTTCAACAATTAAAGTTAAATGTAGTGCTCTGTTTTGATAAATTTTTTACCACTCTTCATTTATTGAAGCCGATAAATTATCCACCGTTGGGCACATGTATCGCAAAATATATCTTCCAGGAAAAGTAAACTACAACCAGGAGAGTCTTCGTTCAGATGCTCAACCTCAGGACTGTTATGTATGGAATGACAGGATACTAAGGAAATGATAGTACTTAGTAACTGTCATATGCCTAATCTTACTACGATTATCAAAAAGAATAGAAGTAGTGAATAAGAAGCAGTTGAGTGGCCAGAAGCTATCGCATTGTATCGCCAGAAAATGGGAGCAGTTGATTGAGGTGATCAGCTTATATATGAACATGATCGAAAATACAACAAATGATGAAGTGTTTTACACTTATCTCACAATGTCTGCGGTAAATGCATGGAAGAGAAAATTGCCTTTCTCCCTTTCTTGATATATCTCGCAATTGATAGATCCCGGAATTGATTGCTGAAGGCCTAAGACCCATATCAATTGCCACCACCAAAAAGAGGTCATCATCAGGACGTGGTACCTTTAAGAGATGTGAAAAGTAGACTTCGTGGATGTCGATTTGAACAGTCAGCTCAATGATGACTACCAAAGTGAGCTATCGTTTTTGATCTAGGGGGTTTGCTAAATCAGAGAAAAGTTGTTAACAGATGAAACATTATTGCAGACTTTCCAATACTCGTCGCGATACTAAAAGAAACATCTGTGTTGATGTTTCGATATCGTTTACAGATAGCATCTTCATAACGTATGCAGTTAATTATGCAGGTGCTACCTGTAAAGATAGCTTAATAATGCTTAAATTGTTTAGTAATTGTCAAATTTTTTTTTTCAGGGTTGAAAGCAATTACAGATGAGTGAACATTTTTAAACACAATAAGAACACAGTTGTTATGTGAAAGGTAGTATGAAATAAAATAATATAAATTCACGTTTCCGTTAAAGCGCTTGCGAAAATTTAAATGCCGGCTGGTTGTACAAATAATTTCGAGCATACTTCCTGCAAATCGCGGTAAATTTCAATTAGTCTTAATTTCGGGGTTTCTATAGAAACTGTGCCTATTCAAATATTTACGACAGCTAGTTTTACAAATTGAACACAGCCTGAGCACTGGCAGAATATTTACAGAAAACAAGTGCATTAATCGCAGAACAAAATTTGGCCAGCATCGCACTTCGCTCGAAACAATTCAGGTACTCGCGTTGTTATTGCCAAGTCCGTGTAAAAAAGAATAAAGGTTGAGTAAAAAGAAGAAACCTCCCTTATGTGCGGCAGAAGAAAACCTCGATACAAACGTTGCCGTTTACTCTTTTTTTTCCTTTTTTCCTTACTCTTTTAAAATTTTCTTACGTCAACGGTTGACTTGACCATCCCTCTCTTTTTATCTAAGCTTTCCACACAACGCTTCTTTTCGCTGCGTTGTCGCCGCTCACTGTGGGGTCGCGCCTCAGACACCGAACACCATCATCTCTCACAATTCTTTCGCGATTTCTCGGTCGCGAAGAGACGATATTTCGATCGCGCTGCTAAAACGAGAACGCGTGCGACCGCGGCTGGCTTAAAACTGATTCGCTGATATAATATTTGAGACGGTGACGTACGAATGGCCCGTCGCGTCGGACTCGCTCAGGCATTGGATCGCGACGGAAAGCGTCTAGTGTCGTCGCGACGGAGCTCCTACCACTGATCTGAGACGTCGACGTCGCTTAAGTCTGGCGGACTTGTTTGGGTAGCGTGTAAGAGGGACTTTAATGCCCGGTTCACACGTGACGGTTTGTAATCTCTATTTTGAACGACCACTGTGTAAATATGAACGCTTACATTCACACGTATGCTTTTAGAGATAAAACGAGTATTATTCCAGTCCTGTTGAACGTTTGATTACAAGCATAATCAAATCATCATCCCTTTCCCCAGATGTGGGAAAAACCTTCCTGGTAACTCCAAATCCTCTATCCTCCAAAATCCTCTATGGTCTGTGGCAGTGGTGGCGAACCTATGACCCGCGGGTCAGACAATCAAAAATATTTAAAAAATAAAGTATATACATATCTAATGTCGAATTTATAAAAAATATTTCCAAGTGGACATTGGCTAGCTGATTTTCTATCGTATCACTGCATCTGTGTATGACTCATGACAGTTATATATAATATTTTTTCACAAATACATAACGACTTAAATTATTCAGAAATGTATTCAATTGCTTTAGATGAGAGTAATGATGTAATGTAAAAT
>JAWQRJ010000880.1:0-17918 GCA_033557515.1 Diorygopyx duplodentatus
AATAGAAACAGGTGACCTTATCACACCTGAATTTCTATGAGAGATTAGGTTATTGTTTGGCATGTCAGGGCGGCCTATTTGAACCGTAGTTGTAATTTTTTTAATTTGGTATTCTTTTCTATGTTCAAATGGGGTTTTTAAGAATTTATTTCATTTTAGAATATTGTTTTATTATCCTTTTATAAGAATAGATTTATGTTCCTTTTGTGCAATCAACATTTAATGCACATAACATTTGAAAGAAGATATTTCTAACATCTCCGTTTTTACGTAGATCTTAGAGATATTAAATAAAACAGCACTAGCTAATACGACATACTTCCTGGATGGGCCAAGCCCGACTAAACCTGCCGCAAACCATAACGCCCCACTACGTATTGAAGGCTTTGGGCGCGGCTTAAGTTATGGTGGGGCGGACATGCGACTGGCAATGGCATGCTAATGGTACGGGCTTATTTACTCTTACCGTATATATATATATATATATACATATATATATATATATATATATATATATATATATATATATGTAGCGTTCATCTGTATCATGAAAGAAACAACAACAACGGTCCTTCTCTGCGGAACAGTATATTTATTCCGCCAGAATCGAAAGTAATTTCGCGTACGCCCGTGAACAGATATAAAACAAATGACACAACAGACCGTTCGCCGGCCGTCCAGAACCCGTCGGGCAACCCCCTCCGATAAATCATCAATCTTTTTACCCTCCCGCTCCCCCGCTCGCTCCAGCACCGCACCGTGGCATATCGATTCCTCAGATGACCGATTGGTCCTATTTCATTCCAGAAACTGCTGGCCCGACCCAGCCGGACTATGCTTTATTTTTTTTGTTACAAATGACACGTACAGGACAGGAAAGAAAAAGATTACCCAGCTTACTGGATATTTTTTGGATTGGTCGTTGTTGCCAACAGCTCCATCGCCCTATCTGGGGATAGAGCTGTTAGCAACAAACGCTTTAAAAACTTATTTACATTATTGAGGATTGTAAAGTCGACGATTGCAGTGAGGGTTTCCATTACGGTGCGATTATCATCTCTATTCCTGCAGTAAAGTATTTAGATTCAGAGATATAAGCCTCCTAGATTTCACGTTTGCTTGATTCGTGTAACGGAGAAGAGGAGGGGTCCATTATATAGTACGTAGCTATTTTTAGTAGTGACTCTAACGCCGGCGTGTATACAATTTTAGCAGGACGCACTCGATGATTAACGCCCTGTTTATGTTGCCTTCTCTGTCGTTGAACCGGCGCGGCGTGGCGATCTCGATCAGGCCAGACGGGATAACGGGATCCCGTGAAAGTGAAGTTTGTTCCTCGCAGACCTCGGACGGTCGCGTTGTTGGGCGAAATTCGCTGTGTAACCGTTTTGTAGGTTAAGGCAGCCGTTCTCAAACTCTACAGACGGTGGGCTATCACTCAAGCAAATAAATTGATTGTTACGCCACTTATTGGAATTGGTATATCTTTACTGCATTCCATTTTTATAAACCAATTGCTATTCTTGCAATACTTTGTATTGTGAAGAAATGCAAATCAGTTATCTTTCATGATTTAGAGGAAACTTGGCATTATTGGCCACGCTGCCGGTATGGGGCACTGACGCCGCATTATCACCTGATCTACTGTTACCCGAATGTAACTGCACACAGTTTGCGAACCGCTGGGTTATAATGCATTTTAAAGGCAGGTTCTCTTATTTCATTTCTTTTTTTCATTTTAAAGGCATTCTACTTACTTCGAGTGACCAGTTTTCTGTTTGACATTTACTCTATATCGTATTTAATTATATTTAACTGTAGCGATTTAAACGTCCTTCTATTATTCAACGTGAAGCACCGACACCACAAATGGTTATTATTATATATGTTTACAATTCTTTAAACGTTACTAAACAATCTTTAAACAAACAGCGGAGTATTTCGTAAACAGGCACAGTTTGCTAAGTTTATCTTATCAATTTGTCGTATACCGTACAAGCGGCGATAGCAACAATAATATTCCACTAGCGTAGAATAATAATGACAACGCAGCGAAACGTGGTTTGTGTAAAAATACCAATTTACGATTAATACTATATACATTAATAGTATAATAAGATTTTAAGGAATTTTTGGGAGTTTTAGAATTTTTAGGAGCTTCAGGATTTTTGTCACTTTTGACATTTAGAGAACTTTTGGAGCTTTAGTATTTTTAGTTTTTGTAGGTGTGCTTTTGAAAATTACTTTTAAGATTTTCCGAATTTTAAGTAATTCTTTGGATGCTTACAAACTTTAGCATGTTTAGCGAATTTGAGAACTTTTAAGGGTTTTAAGATTTTCATATTTTTTTTTGTATTTTTCAAACCTTTGGAATTTCTAAGACTACCAGAGTTTTTAGGGCCTTCAGGATTATTAGGCGCAAATTATAAAAAATCGCAGGTTTTTTGAAGATTGCTTCAAATTTTCTGGATTTTTAGGAATTCTTAGGATGCTTAGAACTTTAGAAGATATTTGGAAGTTGTCGGGTCTTTAGTTTTTTATAGGGATAAATTGTTAAAATTTGCAGGTTTATTGAAGACTTTCTCCGATTTTCCGGGTTTAAGAACCGTTAGGATTCTTACGATATTCAGGATGTTTACGATTTTAAGGACTTTTAGGAGTTTCAGAATCTTTAGGTTTTTTACAATTTTTGTCCTTTTAAACCATTGGAGGCTTTTTAAGGCTTTTAATATTTTTAGGGTATTTAAGGACAGATTGTTAAAATTTATAGTTTTTCTTTCAATTGTTTCGGATAATCCGGATTTTTAGAAACTCTTAGGATTATTAGAATTTTAAGAACATTTGGGTTCTTTAGAATTATTATATTTTTTTATATTTTTTTTATTTTTTTAAGCTTTCAAGACTTTTTGGTACCTTGATTTTCAGTTTTTTAGGGGTAATTGTTAAAATTACAGATTTTCTTTTAAATTGCTTCGAATTTTTAGAAACTTGTAAGATTTTAAGGACGCTTGGGAGTTTTTAGTGCCTTTAGGTTATTTCAATTTTTTTGGCATATTTCCAATGTTTGGAAATTTTTAAGGCTTTCAGAATTTTTAGACTTTTACAAATTTGAAGTCTTTTAGGAGTCTTAAAATTTTCCAGGTTTTTCGAAGATTGCTTCAGATTTTCCGATTTTTAGAAATTGTTACGAATCTTAGTACCTCGGGAGGCTGATTTGACCTTTTAAGAAATTTGAGGTCTTTGAAGAATTAAAATTTCCTACAGGAATTTACAGGATTTTTAAGACCTTCAGGATTTTTGGGTTTTTATAGGTGCAACTTGTTAAAGTATTCAATTTTTTGGAGATTTCTTCATATTTTCACGAGTTTCACGATCTTCAGAGTTTTTACAATTTTTGTCCTTTTAAATCATTGGAATTTTTAAGACTTTGAATATTTTTAGGGGTTTTAAGCGAAAATGGTTAAATTTGCAGTTTTTCTTTAAATTGTTTCGAATCCGGATTTTTAGAAACTCTTAGGATTATTAAAACTAAAAAATTATTAAAACTAAAAACGTTTAGGTTCTTTAATTTAATTTTTACATTTTGTTTATTTTTATCACTTTTTAATTTTTTAAAGCTTTCAAGATTTTTAGGTCTTTTTGTTTTTTTATGGGGAATTGTTAAAAGTTCAGATTAACTTTTAAACTGCTAATTTTTAGGATCTTTAAAATTTTTACCATTTTATGGCATTTTTAAACCGTTGGATTTTTTTAGTATTTTTAAGACGTTAAAGACTTTTTGGTGGTAAATGGTTAAAATTTGTAGGTTTTTGAAGATTCCTTTATATTTTCCGGATTCTAAGTAATTCTTAGGATGCTTACAATTGTGCTTTAGCATGTTTAGAGAATTTGAGGATTAGGGGATTTGAGGATCTTAGAAATATTAGAATTTTATGAACGTTTGGATTCTTTAGAATTTTTATATTTTGGTTTTTTTATTGCTTTTTCATTTTTTAAAGCTTCCGAGATTTTCAGGCCTTGATTTCCAGTTTTTTTAGGAGTAATTGTTAAAATTACAGATTTTCTTTTAAATTGCATCGGATTTTTAGGAACTTTTAAGATTTTAAGAATTCTTTAGGTGTTTTAGGGCCTTTAGGCTACTTCTATTATTATTTTTTGGCATATTGTCAACCTTTGGTAATTTTTAAGGCTTTCAGGATTTTTAGACTTTTACAAATTTGAGGTCTTTTAGGACCTCAGTCTTAAAATCCCCTTAAAGTCTTAAAATTTGCAAATTTTTTTAAGATTGCTTCAGGATTTTTAGAAATTGTTAAGAATCTTAGTACCATGGGAGGCTGTTTAGGACTTTAAGGAGTTTTAGGATTTATAGGATCTTTAAGATTTTTACCATTTTATGGCATTTTTAAACCTTTGGATTTTTTAATATTTTTAAGACGTTAAATACTTCTTGGCCGTAAATTGTTAAAATTTGAAGGTTTCTTTTGAGGATTCCTTCAGAGTTTACGGATTTTTAGGACCATTAGGATTTTAAAGAATTTTAGGATTTTTTGTTATTTGTGGCATTCTTCAAAGTTCTAACTTGAGGATATTTAGGGGTTTTAGGATTTTTGTAAAGTGTTAAACTTTGTACTAATGCATAAAAATGGGAGTTCACTGGTAACTTCTCGCATAAAAAAAATAAGTAAAGGTTTTCTTATTAAAGCGGTTAGTCTATTAGAACAAATCTCTCTCCCAGATCAATAGTGGAAAAAGTGAAAAAACTATAACATACCAACATAAGAGGAGATGAGATTAGGTTCAGTTTGACAATTAAAATATTCCTGATAACATTTAAAGTTTTTACAGGGATAAATGTTTGATGTTTTAAAACTAGCCACAAACAACTCCAGATTTTTCTCTATAGCTATTATTATTCGCAATTTTTTTATTCTTAATTCTTCAGTCAGAGACAATACATTTATTTTAGAGTAATACTTTCAAATTGATTGAGTTCGTATACTTTTAAGCCGTTTTATATTTAAAAAACATTAAAATACCTATTCTATAAATTGCCTTCGCAAGTAAAAATCAATAATTTATTATACGCATCATATTATTAGAGTGAAAAATATGAACAAATCAAACTAATCAAATCTAACCAAAAAAAAAACTTAAACCATCCAACCAACCAAAAAGTTTTTGAAATATCCATATATGTTATTGGTTATGTCATTTGTAATTTACAAAGAATTCTCTCTGTGGTTTTGGTATTTATTAATTATATACTATAATTTATTAATAAATTAATAATAATGAATTAATAATTTGATAGCCTAATTAATTTTTATACGGTAATCGAACAGCATGAATAAATAATGTAATAACTCTATCTATAGCTCTGTTTCACATTTTCGTCGATACATTTCACACTTGCTTCAGCCTTTTAATTCCTAATTTTTTTAGGAATAATATACTTTGCTTCATGAGAGGCTTAATAAACGTTTTGCAAGAAACACACAATTAATGGGCATTTAATTTTTATTTTCACAAAAACTCATTTATCACGCTATAGTCTGCGAATTGAAAATGAAATCAAAAGTGACCGATATACCGCTATTTCCCTCTATTCTAATCTACCTTTTCTGGTTAAATGGTTACACGTGTATAGATAAAAGGTGTAACCATTTACAACAATTTAGATTTATGGGTATCGAAAAAAAATAGCCCATAAATTTTGTAGATTGGCTTTTGATATAGGCGTTACACCGTTATCAAATACTATTCAGTTACAGGCATAGATTGTTCGATATTATATTATCGGGCTATGGCGTAGCACAGTGGTTCCATTTGAGAAAAAATTATGTGTTAATTTTGTTTCCATTTCACTACTCTGTGATGACCTAATAGGTTTAGATATGGGATTACTTGCACCAATTTTTTTATCATCTTCTGTCATCTACTATATGTTAAAAAACCTTCAAGCTCATCATTCTGTGAAAAATATACCACTGATAATAATAAAATAGCAATTAAAATTCTTGTTCCACCTTTTATTATTTTTTTATATATTATGTAGATATTCAACAATTCCAACCAGCAATTAAGAAGAATCACATCCTGTAAATAAAGCTCCTAAACGAACCATAATTTGAAGGCTCCTCTGTGAAAATTCGCCGCTTATAATTAGAAATTAACACAGAAATGTTAAGAACGGTCACTTAAACTTTCTGGTTCGTGTATTTTAACGATTCCAGAAAATGCTAATCTGCTGAAAACCAACACATTAACCTCGATTTGTTAGTCCATTAAATTTCATTGCAATCTCAAGGCCGGACGTATCTGTTACTTGTTTACTACGATCAACATTAATTAACTCAGTATTCAGTAGTTTTTAGTGTTATACAGTGTGTTCCTAAAAACTGTTAAGAGGAACTTATCTAGTGTTTTTTAATAGAAAACCTGTTTGTTATTGTACTTTTGTAATCACAATGAAATAAAAAAAACAAAAAAAAACAGTGATTTATGTGTTGGAACTATATCATCTGAAATTGCTCAAGAATAAATGCACCTTGTTATTTTCCTGTCACTAGTTGTGATGTCTGTTTGAACTAAATTGTATTGCTGCACGCTAGGTTTGTATTTATTATAGTTATTGTGTGCACGTTGAGAATGCGCTATAAATAAAATGGAATTAACAAAAGAACCAGCTGGACACCTGAATTCATAAGATGTATTATTATTAAATGTTCAAGGTGTTCAAAAATGGTGAATAATTAGCTGATAATTGATTGTAATATATCAAGCGAACAGTCCGAATAAAAGCCTTATCGGTTAAAATCTTGGAGATCCCAGTTTATTTCTTAGGGCGACAAGAAGGATAAACGTTGTCCCGCCAAATCCTTCTTTCAATTGATAAGATTTTGTGTCTTAGCTCCCCTGTCTATTGATATCGTCGCAAAATCTAATCCTACAGGACTCTTTTTAGGGTCCGTTTTGACATAAAAAAGAGATTGGCAGTGAACATGGCTTACATAAAGCTACCTTTTAAAATTCATATTTCGCTATAGGTCATTTTATGTACAATAAAATCCTTACGGCACAAGTAAGGTAATTGTATTGATTATTGTAATTGGAATAAATTTCTCAATTTTCTCATTAGGATGTATATTACTTAAATCAATTAAGAATTTTTTTCTAATGAGTAATTTATTTCAATAGAGATACGGTGTACTTAAACAAATGTTGTAATTAATATTGTAATTATTGTTTTCATACTGCTTCCAAATTGAAACGATAGAAAAAAGTGGGATACATAAAATCGAATGTGGGCAGTGTGAAGCTTACTACATAAGACAAACTAAAAAAAGTATAAAAACAAAATTCAAAGAACACCAAAAATGAATAGTTCAACAATTAAGCAACATATTGCTCAAACTAATCACAAATACAAAGTATCCAATCCTCCATCCTTAATTAAATAACAGAATTTAGCAATAACAGACTCAGATGAATTCTGTGACATTTTGTCTTAATTGATTTAAATAATTGTTTATTATTAGTTTAATCCAGAAAAGAAAACTATTTCAAATCTACAATTATAGCAAAAATAGCTCTGAACGCAAAATACAAAGTTAAGATAAAGCAGCGCTCGCAGCATTGGAACAATCCGCTACTTTAAAACAACAAGTTTATAGCATTAACATCGTGAGTGTTTCTGCATAAAGCTTGAAACTAAAGTTAGTATAATTGCAAGTGCATTAATAGTAGAGCTAGTTTAGAAAGCACCAAACAAGTAGATTAATATTTAATCGCAGGTTTATTTATGGAATTACGGACGTCGTATAATATTCGCCAGTTCTGATTTTTAACAAAAGCAAACCTCTAGGTTTCGTTATTATTCGTTCTTCTTATCGTCTTCCTTCTTATCATCTCCGCCCTTTTTATCATCTCCATCCTTTTTATCGCCGTCCTTCTTATCGCCCTCTTTACCGTTCCAATAGCAGTAGTAGGAGTAAGTAGCGAATATACTCCAAACTGAGATCATAAGCACTCGTCCGACAGATAATCCTCCTTCTAGAATGTTCCCTTCTTCAAAATCTAGTTCGATATCCATTTCGTTTGGTTGTATTAATTGATTTGGGGAATGGAGAAATGCATTACTTTAAATTTTGACATATAATTTGACAAATGTTGATCTATCAAAATGATAATTGGATAACAACATGATTATCAAATCACGCTAATCTTAACTATTAATTTATGAATCTTCAAATTGGTTCAAAACTCAATAAAAAAGCAATGAAATTGATTAAAATTTTAAAATAATTTTACATCTTCAAATAGTGGGTTGTATATTATTATGAAATAAATATATAATAAAACAATGCTGCATGAATTATTGAATTAACACTTTATCCAGCTGCTGTCACTTTCTTCTTCTTTTCATCTTCCTTCTTATTATTCCAATAACTATAGTACGCCACATAATTCAGAATACACCAGATTGTTATGACGACGCATTTTCCTATGTGCAAATCTTCAAGCAACCTTCCTTTTGCCATTTTCATAAGAGGTTGGGTAAAATCAATTTTCGGAGATTTTAGAGTCTATGGAGCTAATATGTCAAACTTTTAAAATGACTGGAACCTTTCCTGACGTTATATTTAAGAAACTGCGTGAGTTGGAAATGCAGTTTTCTGTAGTTTCCCTACAGTTTCCTCAATACGATCGACCTTTTGCAAATTCGTATTGCAAAAGTAGAGGGAAATAAAAACCTGCTTTTTTTCAAACCAAGAAGCTTTCGAGTATATTTAACTCTGGAATTTTGAACCGAACGGTCAACGATGTCGTCCAACAACTAAGAACTAAACCCTACTCTAAGTTAACCTAACATTCGTCGGACACGTCGAAGCTCCAAGCTCCGCCGTGCTGTCATGCTCTCGCTTCTGATGGATCAATCCGGGTACAACGAATCCAACGCTGTATAAACATAATTTAATTGTTTGCAAATGTATTCGCAGTTTCCCGTCACGTTCTATTCACAAACGATGTAATTTATACGGAAGCGAGTTGATGGACGGGCATAAGGCCTAATTAAATCTTCTAAAGCACGTTGCAATCAAAGCGATGGCATAAAATTGCTAATTAAGTGCAACACAGTTTTGCACACGAAACGAGAAGGCTTATGCCGTTAAACGTGACAATCGATAGTTATTGAGGGAGACATGTCAAACGTTACAGCCGCCCACGAGGTAAAACAGTGAATGGGCTACATGTAGGAGTATTTAATTAGTTTTTTACTCAAAAAGAGTTAGTCCACTAAATCTGTTTCATGAATTAGCTTTGAATCTAGCTTGCATGCCGGTTATTAAAATCCCATTAGTGATAAATGCTGTTAAAAAAATGTCCGAAAGCGCATGCAATATTCAAGCCTAGAGCATCCAGCATTTTCATTCATTAATGTATTGCGTATGCAATATAAATAAAATATCAAACGTAAGCTTAAAGCCACAAAATAATATTTTTTTGTTAGAAAAAGAACTGGTATTTTGATGTATTTTATTCAAGTTTATTAAATTTAAAAAATAGAATAATAAATCATTTTTGATAAAAAAAGATATGTCATGCCAATAAAATAGTTTTTATTACTTCTCCTCTATAAATCAAAGGAAGATCAACGAAAGAAGTTGTAACTTGCAACTCGTGCAAAAGTTCTCAGGATACGATATCGATAAAAAGTATACATTCGCTACGCAATACCAACCGTCTAAAAGTAAAGTTTAAGTTCGTTATCTTTTAACGAAGTTTAAATTGCTTATTTTACCAAGAAATAAAGATACAATCTTTAAGGTAGATCTTACAAGAATAGAGTGGCCAGAAAGATCTAAACGTAAAACTCTGTTCCCCTCTCTCAAACAATAAACGTTAGAAACTTACTATAAAGATTGTTGTAGTCACTTGAGGAGTCCATCAAGTTTCGAGATAAATTCGCACCATTAATCCACTTGCCATACATGAGGTGAGCGATTATGTTTGGGTTATGATTAAAGACTGCCCTTCTGGTGGCCACCGCCCATTTGTCATTAATAACTCGGTTCTTCTCGCTGACAAATGTGGAGTCGTTAAAGTATTCAGTGCGAAATTGTTTACACCTGGTCCGGGCAAGATTCAAAACTGGACCGGAAAAGATTGAAGGTGGGGAAACAAAGCATCCTGCGATCCAGATGAACAAATTACTAAGCACACAAAAATTAAATTAAACTAAAACCGGTGTAACATCCATACAAATTTAATTTGGTACTAATAAAATATAGAATGGAGAGTAATGGCAAAACAAAATAAGTAATGGCAAAACATTTACTCAATCTTGCTGGAGTTTCGTTAGAACATCGTCCATCCAACCAAACACATCCCTTGTGTTAGACTAGAAAATCGAACATCTATTAATTGTACAAACCGGTCAGAAATTCCAGGATTAAAATTAACGCTTCCACGCTCCCAGCAATTCTCCTCAGCTCCCGTGCACTTAATCCAATGTGTTTTGCCTTTGTTAGCACTGTTAATTGCTGTAATTTCTGCACCAAACACGTAGATGCTGGCCGCATTTAGAGGCGCCGACTGCGATGTGAAAAGAAACCGTATCGTTGTGTTCCCAATCGATATCAAGTATCACTGGATACTTCGGGTATTCCACATTACTGTCAGGAAATTTTCGTTGAAATGTATACTCTACTTACAGACGGTGTTGATTCAGCTTTTCCTTGTTATCTTTACACCATCTGTCGTCTGTATGACGAACCTTTGATGTGGATGCTATTTTTAGGTGGGGTAGGAAAATGGGGTTTGTAATTTAAACCTGGATCTCCAGAGTAGTCAACATCTGAGAAAAGAATCTGTTTGATTTTGTTTTTCTTTGTACTATAGCTTCTGCATCTATACACCACCCCAAAAATATTCATTCTATCGCGAACATATTGAAAGGGAAAAAAATATTGGAAACAATTTATTAGGAGCCATATATTTGGGATCTCCAACAATTTCGATGATTTTCCACTAAATTAATTGGCCTAATCTTCGCTCCACCCATTTATCCACTGAAATTTCATCTTTTGATCAAATAATAGCAGTAATTCCTGAGAGGTAGTAATAAATCTGAAAAGATTGCCGGTAATTTTTCAGAACTTATCTTTCCGACAAAATTAGTTTCAACGTCGCTCGTTCGTATCAGTTACCCAGTAGGATCAAAATTATAGTAAAAAGGAAGCTTATTAATATGCGAAAGTTCTAACTCAGTCACATCTGAACTTGATTCAGTGATTCAGTTCTGGAAAATATTCAAATCACCGGTTCCCCTCATGTTCATATTTTCGACGATGACATTTGAAATGGATATGAACGAGCCGCGCCTGGAGAATATAAAACAACGGTGTTTTGTATAAAATGACACGTGCACCACCTTTTCTCTTCGAGGATACGGTGTCCAATAAACTCTACCGTCTATTGTCTTGGAACGCAGAGGACAACTTTATTTCGATGCTTTGTGACCTCAACAGGAGACAAAGCGGAGACAGAGAACGTTAATTACAGTTCTTTTGCTCCTTCCAAATTGGTGTTATATGAGCAATTAGGATTCCTCACTTTCTATTTTCCGAATAATAACTAACAAGTAATTTTTATCTTAAATGTCGCCAGACAAGCTTCTTTCTGTTTTTCTTTCATTATGCATTCGCAAATACTCATCAGAAGTAAGTAAATATTGACTGCCGCCGCTGAAGATAAAAGCCACTGCGACCCAGATGTGTCCAGGAATTATTTACCGCAAATAAAAAGAAATTTCAAAGGAAAGGGGGAATAAAGTAGACAATGAAACCAAGCCACGCTTGCTTTATAAATTGTACTCTTAGATGAAATGCTGTGGGTTCCGAGATTTAGAAATCCTCCAATCCTCCGACATCTGTTACTTAAGTCCCCCATACTGTATTTTTTTCCAGGCCAATATAACTGAAATATGTATAAATGTCTCTATTTTCGGACCCACTTGTCCACTTTCGGTGTTTTGCTTTCTGTAATATCAAAAGGAAGGGGCCCTTCATATAACTTCATAATTGCCATAATTGGGTTTCCTTTTTTGTGGGACGAAAGGGACAAGGAAAACAATATTAAATTTTGTAGGGATTGAAGGGAATATGTGCCCATATATGTTTTTAACCTGCCTTTATGGAAGATTTTCACATTTTTTAATGTAAGTTTAATTTTATTTTACCTTTTTAAGGTGTCTTTGCCATTAATTTTTATAAATTCTAAAACCCTTTAGTAGATTAATTCCAAGAAAGCAAGGAGACTAATGATTTTTACTAATCAGTATGTTTAGAGACTAAATTTAGATTTTTAACACTTTTATTCGTCGACCGGTTTCGGTATCACAGTACCATCATCATGGACAAACATGGGCTTTTTGATTACAAAAGTATCATTATAAACTATAATTAAAATCACGTGTTAAATTATTGTAAACATTAGGTTAACGTAAGTATAACTTACGTTCTACACCTTCACCAACTATGCTAACGTTGGAATATTAATCCTGATTGGTTGTATTGTACATCGAAGAAGTTTAATTAGATCATAACGTATTTGAAGTTATTTAAAATAAAAATTAGATTATTTGTAAAAGACATGCTTGCCTTGCTGACGGCTAGGTTTGCAGTTTTAAACGGAAAAACCAATCGAACATGTTTTATATGAAAGTGTGTAGCAATATGAGCACGCTAAATTTTGATTTTGAATTTAAAGTTAGCGTTTAAAAATTACATTGTTATATTATATGATTTATGATTATAACAGTTAATTAAATATTAAATTATAGAGTTAATGAGAAACTTCAATCATTAATTAGTAAAAATGAAAAGAATGTAAACAAAAATAAAACGGCGAAATAGAGTAAAAAATAATAAAAAATTAAATGTTTAGAATAATTGGGAAATTGATTAATTAATAATAAGCACGCAAATAAAATTAAATAGTATTAAATTTAATGTAAAGTAAAAAAATTAAATTTTATAAATATTTTTTTCTTATTAAAATGGTGTCTGAGGGAATGGAGTATTGTTTTCCAATTGATCATTAAGTAGTAAGGTTTGTGGGTGTTTTTTCCTAAATGAATCTACTTCCTAGCTTTCGAATAATTCCATTAATTAGCCATTATTCAGTTGATGAACGATTTTGATGTTATCAAATGTGAATTTATGATTGTTGAAATTTATGTTTCTGCCGAAGTTTGAATTATTGATTGTGAGGTGTTCTTTGACTCCGCTGGTCTCTCCTATGTATGTAGCATTGCAAGTTTCGCATGTAAGGGTGTATACACAATTTTTTTCTAGTAATTTGGTAGGTAGTTTACTATTGTTAAGTGTGTTTTTTAGATTATGGTTTGTTTTAAGAGCAAGTGATTTTGACTTGGTAAGTGATGACTCTATAGATTGGATTAGGTTTATCATCTATATGTAGTAGTGTTGTATGGTTCTTTGACTCTAATTTCGATTTTTCTGCTGGTGTCTCCTATGTATGTAGCATTGCAAGTTTCACATATAAGAGTGTATACACAATTTTTTTCTAGTAATTTGGTTGGTGATTTACTATTGTTAAGTATGTTTTTAGATTGTGGTTTGTTTTAAGGGCAAGTGAAATGTTGAATTTATTATCAATGTTTTTAATTTTGATACTGATTTTGCCTGTGTAAGTGATGTAAGTGATTGGTTTATCTTCTATATGTAGTAGTGTTGTATGGTTGTTATGTCTAACATTGTATTTTTGAAATATATTATTACAATAGTGGATATCGTAACCATTGTTAGAAGCAATTTGTTGTATAATGTTTAGCTCTTTTTCCATGTTATTAAAACTGAGAGGAGTATTTTTAGTCTGTATATATAAGAAATGGAAGGAGATTTTTTAATTGTTGGGTCATGAAAAAAATTAAATGGGATAATAGCGTCGGTTTTTGTAGGTGTCCTATAAATGTCATAATTAATTATATGTTGCGATGTTATGAAGGTGATATCTAAAAAAATTAAGGTGTAATGTATTTATACAATTATGAAGTTGATTTATAATATTTATATTTGTAGTGTCAATTATAACGAGAATATTGTCTACATATCTGTTCCATAATATAATTTTGTTAATGAATTCGAAATAGTTGTTGTGAATAATTTCTTCTAAACGGTTCATGAAAATGTCACTCATAGGTCCGCTAAGTGAGGATCCCATAAGTAAACCTTCAATCATTTTGTAATAGTGATTTTGGCTAATGCAAGCAGTTAAAAGTTTTATTAAGTTATCAGCATCTGTGTTATTGTTTAAATGGTTATTAACGATTTGTGTAGCTATGGAAATTGGTTCTTTAATAGGTATATTAGTGTATAAGTTAGTAATGTCAAATGATAAGGTTATAAATTCAGAAGGTAGTACTAAATTGTGGATGTTATCAAATAAATTGTAACGATTTTTTATAGTATATTTAGGTGTAAATTCAATTCATTCATTATATTTTTGAAAAAATATACTAAGAATTTAGAAACAAAATATGAACTAGAATTAGTGGAGATTATAAATCGTCTAATTCAAATGCAGTTTTTCTGTATTTTTGGGAGTGAATGTAGCTTATGGGGTTATTGGGTTCATAGGTAATGCTTTTTTTGAGGATTTAAATTATATTTATTTAAAGTTTCTGAAGTATTTTTGATGATTTTTTTGAAATTATTGTGAAAAGTTAGATTAGTGTTCTATTTTTTGAATGTAATCTACGTTATTCATTAGGATTATACCAGCGTTTTTATCACCTGTTGTAACTATGATGTTTTCTTCTTTTATCTTTTTTTGTAGGTTTCGTAGTGTGATATTTTCTTGATTTTCATGTATTCTGGATTTTTTACTTTCGATAATGTAGGTTTTCTTCTTTTCTAATGGTTGTAATAATTTGTGTCTTCTTCTTCTGCATGGTTTTTGGCGGCTGCTTAAGTTTCTATTATAATTGGAAAGTTGATTTCTCTGTATGGAGCATATTTAAGTCCTTTTGAAGAAGCGTTTCTTCTGATTTAGTTAGTTTCAGGGATGAAAGGTTAGTAAAACGGGTGTGAAATTTGTGTGAATTTTCAAATGGTGTATTTGGGATCTTTTTTGATTTTAATAATTCTATTTTCTTTTTGTGTTTGTTAGTTATTTTATGAAGTGTGAGTTTATTGTGGAATTTAGCTTTTGAAATGTATTTGTCAAGTATCAGAAAGTGGTATTTTATGTTTAAATCTGAATAAAGGTTATATAATGTTATGTTGTAATTATTAACTTTTTTTATTGTTTTCTAATTTCTGTTTTCATAAATTGTTGTTTTAATTCGAATAATTTAATACTATTGATTTGTTTAGGAAATTTAAAATTAGTAAAAGTAGGAATTAACTTGAAGTGTAGACATGTTTTGATAAATTTGATGTTTAACAGATAGATTAATCGATAAATTTGATTGATGAATTAGATAAATTTGATAGTTTAATTGTTGGCAGCGTGAGGGCGCCGTCAGTATTATAAGAATTTAAAAAAAAAATTAAGCTCAGGCGAACACTCGAGCTCCGTTAAAGATGAGTTTTAGCTAAACAACAATGAAGGAAACAAAGTTTTTCTTGTGTTTTTACCGAGCGAGCTCGGTCTTCCGGGTACTTAGTATAAATGAAAATATCAACGAAACTATGAAAAACGTAATAAAAATTAGTTATTAAAAACTTTGTATATGTTGCGTTTAACAAGTCCAGTAGATATGTTGTTTAGCAATTTTTTAATTTTTATTAGTTATTTACATATTTTGTTTATATTTAAAATTATTCTCCACTTTCCGATCCTCCTCTGGTCGTTTGCCATCTGCCTCTTCGACCCTTCTCTCCTCTTCCATCTCTCCTTGGTGTTGTTCCACCTTTCCACACCCTTCTTCCACGTCTTCCTCAATTGTTTAAGTAACAAGGTTCTTTCATTCTTAAACCATACTAACATATCACATGTCTTTCATAAATTTATATGAAAATCAGTATCCTCAATATGAATGTCAATGTTCTTTACCTTTAATTTTTATAAATCCTAAAAACTTTTCGTAGATTAAAAATCAAAATAAAGCAAGCAAAAAAGAGGTTTTCGTAGTTGTTATCGTATTACTTTTATTTGTCATCCTTTTGGTGATTACATCCTAGCCAAAAAAAAATTGCACCTCGATCTGTTCGTAATTGATTAGAGAATTTTTAGACTTTTGTTCCACTCCACATACGTAATGTTTCGATTAAGTGCTACTGTGCAGACTTGATGTATAGGTTAGCATTTATATCCCGTAATCAATCTTCCTTCCTTCTGGGAGTGTGTTGGTAGTAAAAGTTTTTTTGTACGTCGCTTTGGTTGATGTATGTTTGTGCAAAAACGGTGCTGAGTTCATTTTCATCTCACACAGAAAGAATAGAATCGTTCTATTCTATAAAGAGCAGAGAGTTTTTTTTACAAAAGTGCAACTGTGTAATAATAAGTTTTGTTTCTTTGGGTTATTGCACGTCAATAAAGAAATTTATTATTATCATTAGATTAGATGTAGAATCTTCTGTATGGGTATACAGTTTTTAGTTTCTGCGTTAACATTATGTTTCTTTCTCGCGATTTTATTCAAGAGGGTTAGAAAAGTATTTTAGGTGTGAAAACAAACACATGTTTATCCGAATCTATGCAAATAGGGGGATTACACTGAAATTTAAAATCAACATATCCGACGTACTGCACATGCAAAGCTAACCTTATGCGGAATCGCACACGCTGCACACGTTGACATGAAAACCGACGCAGACAGGAATATTTATCTTCCCCAAGCGTGCAGTACATTCAACTGTACACGATAGTTCCATTGCATTGTTTATATAAAACTAAATTGCCACTATTTGTTTGAATAGATATTTCAAGTTAAGTATTTATATATATATATACATACCACTAGAATACTTTGGAATTTATAATACATTATCGTGCCGCTTACCCTTACGACGTTTTAAACGTGAGTAATAGCACGCCTCGAACGTATCAAGCTAAGCATAAAATAAATCCAAGTTTAACGTATTCCTGAAAGGCACCCTCGTCTTGATGACTTCGCGGAAGAAAAATATCACTTTCGCCCTTATCCAATTTCACCCCGGCACAATGGCTTTCCGCATACAAGCTGCACTCCCATTGATGGCTTATTATGAAATATTATAAGAAAAACAATTTAGCTTCTATTTACAGCCCTAAACCTTCTAGACGTCTGTTTCCACTCCAAATTTTACTACAACGATATCATTAACTACAACCTAAATTAATGTTTATATCGATACAAGGTTAAAAATAATCAATCTGAATAAGAGGTAACAGTCCTTTCTTTTTTCTATAATATATTGTTTTAGCACTTTTTTTTGCTTCTTGGTATTGAAATTAGTTTATAAAAATTATTATTCTTTTATCTCCAACTGTCTTTCTAGTTGGTCTCTCTATTTTGTCGACAAATCTGTTTGATAGTCCTTTTTTGTAGCTTCTTATTGCTTCTTGTGTTAAATTTCTGTCCCTTTCTACTTTTGCTTTGTTTCTCTATGTTAAAACCTTTTTACTTTCTTTTCTTTTCAGTTTTCTGAATTCAAGACATTACAATATTATAAATAAGTATCTTCTTCGTCAATTAAGCTGATTGATTTGCCCCCAATTTATTTCGAATAAAAGAACATTTCTTTTCTTTCTTTCCACGCAGACTTCATTAAAGTCCTCTCTGAGCCGGCATTTTCAAATAGAATTAACGAGCATAAAACATTCCGCGGCCAGCACAAAAAGAAAGGTCAGCCTTAGAGGGATTACCTTGAAGGTGGCTTCCTTAAGCCACTTTCTACCGTTTAAAA
>JAWQRJ010000881.1:0-17912 GCA_033557515.1 Diorygopyx duplodentatus
GGCGCCGCCGGCCGGTCGGGGGGCGGCGGGGGAGATTATCCTGGTGGAGGAGGAATAGGGCAAGGTATGGGAGGGGGAGGTGGTGGCGGAGGGGGAGGAGATTATCCTGGTGGAGGAGGAATAGACCAAGCTATGGGAGGGGGAGGAGGTGGCGGAGGGGGTGGAGATTATCCTGGTGGAGGAGGAATAAACCAAGGCATGGGAGAGGGAGTAGGGAGAGGAGGGGGAGGAGGAGGAGGGGCGTATCCGGGAGGTGGCAACATAAATCAGGGTATGGGATGAGGGGAAGGGGGAGAATGGAGAAGGTGATGCCATCATTTCATGAAGACGAATCGAACATCTAATTGATAAAACGTTGTTTTTTTTAAATATATATAAATATGTACACAGTGTAGGGAGGGAGTTAATAATAATCATAATAATAAAACGTTAATATTTGTTTTGTTTGGGTTGTTTCATTTTTTTGAGTGAAAGTGTGAGTAGTATAACTATCTACTTTACTTCTTGCAATGTTGATCAAAAACTGCATATTTTTATGTGTATATATTTTTTATTAACAACTTTAAATTAGCAGATCGTGGAATTATTTATTAGATAATTCTGATAATTATTTATGAGATATATTTGGCCCACCACTTTGGTTTTCGCAATTTTAAATACATATTGTCATGTTATTATAATAATCAGTGGTAAGTGTAATCAATATTTCCTTACCTGCTAAGTAAATACTATTTATATGCTTCAGCTTCGCCAAATCTTCTGTGCATAACCTCTCAAACGAATTATTTCGTAAATCCAAACTTCTCAAATTTCTTAGACTCTCTAAAGTTGCACCTTTGATACGTTTTATGGGTATTTCGCTTAACTTTAGAACCTGTGGAGATAGGTGTTAAAATTAATTGTCTTTAGTTTTTGGTTTACCTACTTTTAATTTGGTCGTATTCAAGGCTATTCCATCCAAAACAGACAAAACCCCTTTAGAAATTGTTAAATTCGTTAAATTGGGTAACATTTCGTCGATAGTCGAGATATCTAACACGGTAGAATTGTAACTTATTAACTTTAAAGCGCGTATTTTTCGCAAAGTTCTCGGAGGGTAATATAAGAAAATATCCACTGTAGTTTTGGTGCATTGTAACGTTCTACGATTTATGAAGTGACATCCGGGGTTTAAATGTTGGGAAACAACCAAATTTGATGGAGTAAGTCCAAGTCCAAATATGGACATCGTAAAAGTAAAGAAACGTATAAATTGCCTGAAAGAAAACATTTTTAAGTGGAAAAGGTTTTTTTTAAGGCGTTTAAAAGTTTTGTGCAAATACTTTTGTTGACCACTGCATGCATACGTATACATTTCGTTTTGCATATTACCAACAAAAGTTTGTGTACAAAATTATAAGATTACGTATACATAGATTATTTGTGATAAGGTTATGGCAAGTTTGGACGTATTTAAGTTAATTCACAATTTTTGCGGTTGAAAAATGAATGTTGAGGAATAAAAATACAGCAAGGCCAGCGAGTTAAAGTCGACACATTGACCCAATTTTTAAGAAGAACATAATTTTGCTACCTACACATGTTCATTGTATGCAAATTTCTAATAGTTTTTTTTTGTAAAAACAGAGTTATGATATAAATTTTTATAACATGGATATAATTTTTTTAGTGGTATTTTTAGATGCAATCGTTTTTACATTAACACGTATATGCTAATACTTTTTTGTTTATACAGTAATGAATACACTAATAACTTACACAGGATCAAAATATATCAAACGCAAAAATTTGTTAAAATTGTAATTTTCTTTTCTTATAGTTATAATTGAACGATTTTTAATTGCACTAATATCAATTTTATTTCACAAAAACGAATCTTTTATTAATAAACATTATTTAAGTATTAAAATTTTATTTTTCGTAAAGGTTCGTAAGTTTTTAACGTAAAACTAAATTGAAGAACTTTTACTTACCACAAATAAAATGTATATTCATTATTCGGCAACATATCTCTAGAAAAAAAACAATTATACAGCACACAACAATTTACACCATCTCTCTTAGAAAAGATCAAGCACTACACTGTCAAATACAACAGCAGAGTGGCTACGAAATTACACTGTTACCCAACATGCATATACAGGTGTCCGGTAGGTAGATGTAGATATTTTAAGGAACGTTAAGGGAGTTCGTTGTGAATATTCTGGGCCTATGCTTATGTGCAAAGTGTCATGGTTTCAGAGATATTCGCAACATTGTGTTTTTTTAAAATATATAACCCAGTATATTATTAAATTTTTGGGTTCCTTATGGAATTTATAGTCTATTTTATTAAACATACATATGTCCCAAGTCGCACCGTTTAGAAGGTATTTCTAAAATAAATTCTCTCACCTAATCCCCCCGATTAGGTGACAGAATAATCTAATTGTTAGTATTTGTGTAATAAAACAATAAAAATAAGTGCGCTAAAAGACGTAGACTGTGTTTTATTTGATCTCCAACCGCTTTCAAGGGGCTTAAACTCAATTTTGTCAACATCTAATTCTCTTACCTAGGTGAGAATTGGATGTTGGCAAAATTGTGTTTAAGCCCCTTAATTAAGAGTCTGTGCGGTTGGAGGTCAAATAAAGCACAGTTTGTGTCTTTTAGCGCACATATTTTTATTGTTTTATTAGAATTAGATCATTCTCTCACCCGATCTATTATTAATCCCCCGATCTATTATTTTTTTTAGAAATAACTTCTAAACGGTGCGACTTAGGACATATGTTTGTTTAATAAAATAGACCATAAATTCCATAAGGAACCCAAAAATGTAATAACATACAGGGTGTTATATTTTAAAAAAACACAATGTTGCCAATATGTCTGAAATCATGACACTTTGCAAATAAGCATGTCATACAGAATATTCACAACGAACCCCCTTAACGTTCCCTAAAATATCCACATCTACCTACCGGACACCTGTATATTGGGGCTAAATTGTAGAAATAACTTACAATTTTTCTCAAACTAATTAAAATTTTCTGACTCAAAATAAATTAATTAATAGATTATATAAATAGATATTTTTGTAGTAAAATGACAACTTGAAGAATATTGAAAGAGAAAAATATCATCTACTTATATAAAATGGATATATGTATATATTCTTCAATATACTTACCCTACAACAATTATCATTTAATTTTTACAGCTGAATTCCTCTTGTTTTTCCAACTCTTCTACTTTATGAATGGTCTGATTTGATTTTCAAACACTAGTCCTCACAGTAACACATAAAACAGTTAATTAACAGTAAACAAGTGATTAAATTAATAATAAATCGTTATTTACTACAAATATTTTATTGTTCAAAGTATAAATATTCATTAAATAATAGTCATAACATTTTGAATGTCTACTGTTCGCATCACATCGCAAACTGAACTACATTCGATTGTTGTCAGGCATAATGTAACTTGCATACTGCGGACATCACTTGTTTCGAGTTTTCTTTTGAAGTGGAAGTAAAACAATTGGGTTTCTAAAGATAAACAAAAAAAAAAAACTTTCAACAAATGAATTTGGAACAAACGAATACCAAAAGAAAGAAATCAAGGGCGTTCAGTATAAGCTTTATTCGATTTTTTTGTACACGCCACATTAACTCGCTACCACCTCCTTTTGCGTTAGGCTATCGTTGTTGATCTGTGCACCGTCCACGCACTTCCACAGGCCGTAAGTCTTGCCGACCGTGGTCTGCCAAAGCCGGAGCGTGCCATCTTCCGAGCCCGAAGCGTACAGTTCGCCGTCGGGGGAAAAACGCACGCAATGGACGGGCCCGAAGTGCCCCTTGAACGATTCTAGCAGCGAAAAAAACTGTAAAAACCCTCCGAATCTCCACAATCCAAACGTTAACTCACCAATTTCTGTACCTTGCGCGTAATCGAATTTGTACACCTTCAAGTCGTCGCCCCCCGCCACGAATATCGTCTGATCCGGATGAAGCGAGGCCGAATTCACCGTCGTCGGAATCGGATTGTCTTTGATTTTCTGCAGCGTGTCCGCGTTCAGGAACGTGACGCACTTGGAATGCGCGACGGTCAGAACGGACCCGTCCCGCGACACTTCCAGGCTGTTCGGGACGGCCGGGAAATCCAACTTCTGGACCTCTTTTCCCGAGGTACGATCCCACACTCTTATCGTCTTGTCGTCCGCGCAAGAAACCAGACAGCGGTCGTTCCGGAAAAACAGTGCGTGACGTACCCCGGACGAGTGACCGCAGAACACATCGGGGGCTATAAAATCATTATTAGAAACGAATAATAAGTATATTATAATATACGTATTAACCGTCTTAAAATTCTCTGACAGTCTCAATGTGTTAAGTTCACCAAATTTCAAAAATGTCTAACTTCTAAAAATGCAATCCAAACACATTGATTGTCTGAAAATTTTCTGAAGCAGTCAATGTGTTAAGTTCACCAAATTCCATAAACATCTAATTTCTAAAAATACAAGCCAAACACATTGACTGTTTGAATATTTTTTGATGCAGTCAATGTGTTAAGTTCACCAAATTCCAAAAACGTCTAACTTTTTATAATACAAGCCAAACACATTGATTGCCTAAAAAAAATCCGATACAGTCAATGTGTTAAGTTCACCAAATTTCAAAAATGTCTAACTTCTAAAAATATAAGCCAAACACATTGATTGTCTGAAAAATTTCTGAAGCAGTCAATGTGTTAAGTTCGCCAAATTCCAAAAATACAAGCCAAACACATTGAGCGTTTGAAAATTTTCTAATGCAGTTAATGTGTTAAGTTCACCAAATCCCAAAAACCTCTAACTTCTAAAAATACAAACCAAACACCCGGAAGACTGTCTGAACATGTTTTCCGAACAATATTACGTTCGCCTTGTGAAATTTACGAAGGGTAATTGAGGTAATTGAGAAGGGTAATGAGAAAATGAGTTTAGTTTTCTCACCGGAGTCGACGTTTTCCAAGTTGAAAATCCGCACAAGCCGTTCGTTGCTCCCGGTAACCAAGGCAGTGCTGTCCTTCGAGAAACCGACGCTTTTCACGATGTGGTTGTGCTGGAAGGAGTGCAATTCCTCTCCGGAAATGGCGTCCCACACTTTCCCGGTGAAATCGGCCGCGCCCGTCGCGGCCCTCGTCGCCTCCTGATTGAGTGCAACGCCCCACACAGCCCCCTTGTGACCTTCAAAGGTGCCGATCCAGTCTCCAGTGTCGCCTTGACGCAGCATGGGCTTGCCATCTTAACGGAGAAAAAAAAATTATTTTTCGAAAATTTAATCCATTACCCAACTTTCAGTTTAGTTTCATCTGTCAAAGTAAACATAACCTAACCCAATTTCATATGTCAAAACCGTCTTGGAAACGGTGTCAACATTTTCCTTAACCCCCAGTCGTTCCGCTCGTTTTTTCGCGTAAGCTCGACCGTAAACCGACGTTTCGACCTTAAACGTTCAGCGTAAGGTCAACTTTGAGGGTTGTCTGGGTAAAATGGGGCCAAGGTCGCCGTTTTTTGTTGGAAATTGCGTTTTTTTGTGTACAAATAATGCGTGCGTGTGCCCGTTTAAAAACTGTTACCTTTACACGCCGAAATAAGGTAGTAACTGCTCTCGGTGACCGCGCTGAAGTCCAAATGTACGACGGGGCGCGTGTGCCCGCTGCAAGTTAACGGGATTTGCCTCAAATTTGCCATAATACTTCGTAAACAAGTCGTGGAATAAGCACATTACCCCGAGTCCATTAAGGAACTGATTTGACAGATCGGGTTGTTGGGGGAATTTTGCTTCGTTGGGAATTGCGCATGCGCAACGCAAAGTTTGTCACATTAGTACAATTGATTTGTTTCTTGTGTGAATTTTAATTAAAAACGACGTTTGATTAGGGGAAATTATCTTAATGTATATAATAACATCTAATATACAAAGAACTAAGAGTAAAGTAGCTTTCAAAAGTGACGTATTGTTTCGACGTATTAGGAGTGTTGTAACGAGTACATTCCAATGGTTTATGTCAAAAATAATACTAGATTTCATCTTAAATGAGTTACAATGATTTTTATACATAAATATGTAAATCATTATTTATTTATTAATGAAATCAAGTTTTGATTCGTTTTGATTCGAGTTTCAAGTTTCGAATTCGTTGATCATAATTATTAGGTTATCTGCCAGTTGGTTCATATGAATCCCCCCCTATGGGAAAGTTCCAGAAACTTCCACCAAACACCAGTCCCTTCTATCAGTTTTTAAGCCGTTCCACCGATATATTTTCCCTAATTCCCCGTTAAATCGCAAGAATCACAAAGTGTATAGTGCGTTCGAGTGGAAATATGCCCGTAAAGGTGGATATAACGCCGCTACCTCCCGCAAATTCCAAACAACCAGGCGTAACCAAGTCCCTTCTGTACAACGGATCGAAATTTCACGGTTTCCAGAAGTCCAAAGGGAATTCCTACGAGGTCGAGGTCGTATTGCAGGTCAGTGAATGGGATTCGAGCCGAAAGTTGTGCTTTCACGCTTCGAATCGCGTCTAAAAATATCGATGTTCGCACTAGCGAATGTACCCTTATTTTGGCGCCACATTCAAACGCGATTCGATTTTAAATAATTTTTCGCTATTAAAAGGTTTTAATTGCGAATTGGTTCCGCTTTAGCACGTCGACGAAGAGAATTCGTACCTTTGCGGGTACTTACAGATCAACGGGCTGACGGACGAATATCCTACGCTAACTACGTTTTTCGACGGCGAGATTATCAGTCAGAAGTACCCGTTTTTAACGCGGAAATGGGACGCGGACGAAGACGTGGATCGTAAACATTGGGTGAGTAGCGTTAATTTTTTTAGTTTAGTTCATAAAATAGCGGATAAATTCGTGTTTTTAATGAATAGGAAAAAAATTATATGTAGCGCCATCTACAGACTTTCGGTGGCGACAATTGGAACTAACCTTAAAGTCTTTGATAGGTTAGAGAAGAATTTATTAACTATTATAAATTTCCGGTATTTAAAATAAAATAAATGTGGTGTTAAAGAGTAACGGAGTGCTATTGAGTATAAAACGGTTCTCTTAAACGTTCGTTTAAAAACAAATTCGCGACAATTCTCTATTGTTTCCAGGGAAAATTTTCATCTTTCGAACAGTACTCGAAAACTTTCAACTCCGACTCTTTCGATTACAAATCTCTGGCAGACACGGACTACGTTTTCATGCGATGGAAGGAACACTTCCTCGTTCCGGATCACACCATTAAGGACATTAGCGGCGCGTCGTTTGCTGGGTTCTACTATATCTGCTTCAAAAAGTCGGACGCTACGATTGAGGGTTTCTATTACCATCGGAGCTCAGAGTGGTAAGACCTACCGACAGTACGATACTTACTACTTAAGTTTTCCGCACCTCGTAGGTACCAATCGTTGAATCTGACGCACGTGAAGGAGCACAGTATCCAAATATACGAGTTCAGGTGAATGAATTTTAAATTGCGACACATCAAATACTCGTTGCGCCTGGTAATGATTCGTTTTTATAGTTTGGGGGCCACTTTTACGTTTGCTTTTGTATATCGGAAAGGCCGAAGATGATTAACGACACGTTAATCGATCGATTAAGTATACTTATAAATGGGAATTTTTGAGACTGATAAATAAATAATATTGTATAGGTACACGTGTATGTTAGGGATTGTTTATAAAGATCGAACAATCAATTGTTCGAATTAGAAAAGGTGAAACGTTACAAAGTAAACGTGAAACATAAAAGTGGACCCTCGTTATAATGATTTTTAATCATCGTTATTATAAAGTATGTATGTGTATTACTTACCGTACATTCATTTTCAAGAAACACGTAAGGTTTATTCCTTCTTTTTTTTGTTTATTAATCATAACTAGTCTAAACAAAGAAGAAGAAAAGGAGTTCGGTTTATTTCCATTCTTCTTTTTTTATTATTATTAAATACTTTTTACTTACGAATGCTTTAATTCGCAAACCAAACTGGTCGATTACTTGATTCATTTAATAGTTAAATCCAATCGCACATAATTAATGATGTGTAATTGTTTTCTTTTACGTAACGCTCTGATTTAAAATTTAGGACTATTTATTTTAGATTATTATATTTCCCGAAATGTATGTTATGTACAAATGTTTAAATATATTTTTTGAATTGTTTTTTTCCTAAATTGTTTTTTTCAGGCAATAACTGCCTAAATTTATTGAGGGAAAAAACTAATTTGTTCAGTTATAAAAAAATTTAATTTTCGGTTTAAATATAAACTAATAGATATTGCATTCTTACGTTTAGGTACGTATAAAAAATAAATACGAATAGAATTTGTTGTTTTCCACGCGGGATTAGAGCCGGCGCGAAACTTTTTTAAACTCTACGTTTGCTTACAAACTAAAAAAAATCTAACCGCTAAACATAATTTATAATATTCAAATATCACAATAATAAAGAAATAACCTCTAACGACAATAGTTAACTAACAAAAAAAAAAAAAAACGAGATGATATAGCTAGAGAACAGAAGGAAAAGAGCACCAAAAATTTGTTATTATTCGTGATAATAATCATTTCGAACTGATATTGACTAGATTATAAATGTAGAAAAAAAATTACAAAAATTGGTACATCTGCGATTAAAATTACAATTACTCTTTTTGATGAACGCTTAAGAATATCGAAAAAGAATGTTTATTAGGTGCTTTCTCTTTTTTAAAAAATCAATTCATTTATTTAAAGCTAGTACACGTAAATGTCCTTTTATAAATTCCCGGATTTATAAAAGACATTCTTGTAGGTGGTAACAAACAATTATGGCAGTGCAATTAAAAAAAAAGATCTTTAAACATTTCTCCTTACCGATTCACAAAAAGTGCGGCGCATTTTGGTTTATTTCTTTA
This sequence comes from Diorygopyx duplodentatus, assembly GCA_033557515.1. NCBI lineage: Eukaryota > Metazoa > Arthropoda > Insecta > Coleoptera > Scarabaeidae > Diorygopyx > Diorygopyx duplodentatus. The sequence goes on from JAWQRJ010000881.1 coordinate 8,934, forward strand.
AACGAGTACTTTTGTTGCGAGAAACGGAAGAGCGCAAACGAAAAATGTCGCCGTCTTGAGCGCGCCTCTCGCGTTGGCAGCCATGGAATGTTCTGGAGCCGTGTACGGTTCCTTTTCCGGCACGTTCGCCCAGTTAGGGCACCCCAAAAAGTACGGCGAGAGCGGTTTCGCTTTTTCCGTTCTCATTAGGACGTCGTTGAATTTGAAATAGTTTCTTCCCTTCAAAAAATAGGTTTTTCCTGCGTTTGCAAAAGAGAAAAATAATTTCATAAATCAATGGTATTATAATTATTAATTGTACTAATTATTCTTACCATCTCTCCACTGAAATACACCGTCGATATCGTTGGGAACGTCGTGCCAAGTTCCTCGAATTAATCTCGGATAGTCGAGTTCAACTTTCGATTGGTCATCGTCTACTCTAAATATACAAAATATACGTATATACACAAAACGTTAACGGTATTGATTCTTACCTCCAGTATTCGTGTTGACTGTAGAAGAAAGTTTTTCCGTTGTAACCCCACATGCTCGCTCCGTCTATCTTGCCCAAACTGGCGGGTAATCCGAGATCCGTCAACGGCCTCGGATATCCGGGTTCCAACCTAATCCGGTTGGTCATAGAGAAGACGTAGAACAGTTTTCCGATGAAAATGACTATTTTGTTGTCGGGCCTTTCGTACACCGCGTCTACGTGCGTTAAACTCGACGGCAGGTCCATGAACATGGTGGTTATGAGAAACGGGTACCCAGTGTAAAGGCCTCTGTCGCCAATTCTCCAAAAATACTATGAAGTAAGGTGTGTTTTTATTTTTAGGTGTATTTTTATTTTGAAATTAAGGTATTTTTTAACCTTATTAAAAAACCGAAGGACGTATTCCATTACAAAGTGATGTAATATCACAAGTCAACACACATTATAAATGGTCAATTCTTACCTTGTCTTTATAGAAGAAAACCTCTCCGCGTATCAAGGCAGCCGCATCGAAACTAGTCTTGCACATATCGGGTTTTTCGTTTTCTTTAACAGGATACCTCTCCGCCTTCTTGTGTTTAACCTTTTCCTTAAATCTCCTCTCGTACTCTTTCCTCTTGGTTTCCCTCCAGCTCGGAGTGGTAGTGGTCGTAGTGGTGATTTTCCTTTGTTTCGGAATATACGGGGTGTACGCGTTGTTATAGTTGTACCTGGGAGTGTACCCGTTGTTGTAATTGTACCTCGGCGTGTATCTCGTTCTCGAGTGCCACCTGTGCGTCGTACTTAGAGGTGTCGTGGGGGGAGTTTTAGTCGTGGTAGTAGTGGTACTGGTAGCTCTTGTCATTTTGGTCGTACTGATAGTGGTAGTTGTGGTTTTTGGTATAGATGGTGGTATGTATTTAGGAATTTTACCCCATTGTCTTGTGTCTTTCACACCTAATGAGTTATTATTTAAAAAAGTTAAGAAAGAAATTAACTTTTTGTTTAGAAATAAAGAGAATAAATTTTCTCCTTACCATATAAAGCTTGTATGCCTCGTACGTCGTCCTCTGGAAGTTCGTAGTCCTTCTCGCTGAACGCCTGATAAAAGGGGGCCATTAATGCACCGTCTACGCTCGAATGGGATAAGCCCAGAGAATGGCCAAATTCGTGGGCAGCAACTTTGAATAAACTGGTACCTGTAAGAGTACAAAAAATAAGTGTAGAGAAAGATGGACCTAAATAGTTTTCGTTTTACTAGTATTGGTACAGATGAAAATAATGGATAAAACCGTCACTTTACTGATGCCCATGGCGTCGCAAAATTTTGGTAAATTTTCGGTCATAACCGTTTTGCAACTGAGCTAAATAGACGCGATGTTCCACTACCGAACTTGTTCTATTTTTAGACTGTCAAAAATTAGATGCACATAGTGTGAATATCTCGCTAAAAACGCGAATTTGATCGAAACTTGCTGAGTTATTAAGTTCATTAATGTAGTATTGCTTGATGTAATTGTGAATTTCTTATTTAGAATGTCCGCAAAAAACATTACTTGCAGTTTGTGCATCATAATCCTTGTATAATAATACTTAAAGTTAATATTTAGTGGAACGCTAAATTTTGTGAATAAACTTTCTTTAATAAATGCATATTTCTATTTTCTAAAGATTTATTTACGAATGGGTTTTAGTGACCCAACAACTAAAAATCGTAAAAATATGCCAGCAAAAACGATTTTTTTCGGACGGAACTGATCAAGAAAACAATTATAAAATACAATTTAAAAAAACAATAGAAACGAGCAAATTTTGGGGTTTTAATCGTTTATAAACAAAGCCTTCTTTTGGGTGCTAAATCGCAGGGGAATAAAAAAAAGTCGTGCTGTTTATTTTTAAAAATTATCTCCCAGTTAATTCTTATCTGCTATTCCGAGAATGCTTATAGTCAACATATGCCCTTCAAAGTGCAGACACTGCTTCTATTGCTGTATCTGATGAGTGTCTGTTTTGTAGCAGCCAGCGATACAAATATCCTCTTCCTGTACCGTCTATCTATGCAGATAACGTCAATTTAAAACTAACGTGATACTTCGTATATTTAACGTTTTGAGTACACATACAAAATAAACTATTAAATTACCTTCGCCTTCTGGATCTTCTATACCGCTCGTCACCCAAAATTCGTCGCTATCGAAATGGGCATCGCCGCCTCTACCGTTTCCGGGGAAAAACGCGTGAGCCAAAACCTGTCCCCTGCCGTCAAAAGTGAAATTGTCGCCATGATCACCACTGCAAAAAAAAATTAAAACGTTGCAATCTCACCAAACATTGCAATCCCCGCCGTGTGGATAATTTAATTTTCTCCGCGTTATTTAATGGAGGAGGCACAAAATACGAACCTGAAAAAGGACACTACTATATCGGCTTTGTCGCTGTCGACCTCCGTGAACGTCAGTTTCGAATGACGCGCCCATAAATCCAAGGCCTTCGCGATCACCTGCCTCGCCTCGTGCCATTGGATGTTCGAGGGAATGCCGCTTCGGACTAATCTAAAAAGAAAAGAGCAAAAAAAACGGAGGAAAATAATTTGGGACAAAAAATTAATAAAACAAAAACACCAAAAACAATGTATTGATTGCCGAGAAACAATGGCTCAGAGAGAATGCTATTTGTGTACAGCCGAAAAAAGTACTTATTAGCTCAAGTAAATAAATAAATTATCTCGTGTTTGTATTGAATGTGGGTATCGACGTATTCCATGTTTTATAAGCGTAGTCGCTGTAGACATGATATTGATTTTTTTTTCTAGACAATTTCAAAGATATGTTACATACAGATACACAATTCCTACCAATTAAATAGATAATTTTAATAAAAAAGAAACCAATTAATAATACGATAAATAATAATATAATAAATTGTCAATTCTTTTAAAAAAATATATTTTCTTCGATTTTCTTATTCTTTGATTTTTTGTTAAAACAATGGAAAAATATACACCATTTTGTGCGAAACTATTTTTTCTATTAAAAAAACAACGAAAAGAAAAAGGCGGTCGGACCGGGAATCGAACTCTGGTCGAATACACCTCGAAAGTGAAAAAGAGTCGAAAATGAAACTCAACTTGCAATGCAGTCCCTTTCGATAAATCCAACTTGCAGTGCAGTCTCTTCCGTTGCTATTGTCCACTTGGTCGCTCACTCAAGGAGGTTGTGATGACCGCTAGTGACACATCACACCCAGGTTGAGTGAGTCACCTACGTGGACACACGAGAATCCCCAAGAATCCTTACAAACGACCTAAAAAACGAGGGGTGTATCGAGTGATATTTACCTTCTTTCGTTACCTCTTTCTTTTTTTGAAAATGTTCTTGCACTTTTATATAGTTAAAGACGAATTTCAAATATATCTTATAGAATTTCAAATACATCTTATAGACTATTGAACAAGCAAGCGTTTAAGAACTGTGTTCAGTCAGTCAGTTACGTTCAATAAACCTCAATAACTGTTTTATTAGTGCATATTTTTGTCTTGTTTAAATATGTGGGTCCCTGTCAATTATTAATTAAGAAAGTTACGGTTTTAACGAAGCGCTATTGTCACGATGTTTCACATCAGTGTTAACAGCTGCCGTAGCAATATCCAGCAACCGATTTTGTCGTTAGTTTTTGACGCGATTGTACACAGTTCTTTGTAAAGTTGAAATGGTACTTCTCAAAGACAGAAACTTGAAAACAGACATTCTCCAGTGTATACACCTCTTAAATTTATAAAGGATTTTTTTTATTCTGAGAGGGTTCTCAGAAGGAAAAAAAAGAAGTACACGACAAGCAGGCTTCACACTAATTAAATGAAGAACGCACATCTCCAGAATTCAACTTAGGTGGCTTGGGTAACTTGATTATTATAAAGAGGGAGGTGCTACCCCCTTCTGCAAGTTAAATTCCAGATTAATTTCCGAAGTCGTTTGGCCCACCCTTCGTTTTGAATCGCGCTTAAGCGGAAATTTATAGAAAACGCATTTAAGCGGGGAAATAAAATTTTGAGATTTCGTTATTTGCTGCAGGAAATTGAAAATTCTATACATAAGTCATTGTAATCAAATTTACAACAATCATTGTAATCAAATTTTAAAAAACGGTATGTAAATATCGAATATTTAAAATAAAAGTTAAACAACAAATCTTTTTTTACGTTTACTACAGCTAGAAAGAAAATAGTTACAGTGGAATATGAATGAAGGTTATTTTTATAGTAATAAAAACGTACCATCGCCCTGACGTATTTGTCTCTAAGCAGAACGGCTCTAGAGGTGGAAGGAACACAAACTAAACGGGAAAACAACGTGCGTTGCTCTTATAAAAGCTGGAAACTAGCGCATGCGTAATATTCTCTATTATTATCAAAGTACAGGCTCTCTCTGTTCAGGGATGTAGAATCCGCCCACATATCTGGTTACTTTGAGTTTTAAAAAATTATGATTTCGTGCGGTTTGCAGTCATCGATCCTCCCATTTCTCTCGAAGAAACAAAAATTCGAAGAGGAAAGGAGATGGATTAACATTAAAACGAAACTTCCAAGGATCAAACTTTGTTTGAAACTGAAACCAAGTTTATATAAAACGTAATTTTTTTTTATATAAGCCTAATGTATTTTTTTTTAAATTAAAATCTACGTAATATATCAACAAAGTGTTTATAGTAAAGTCTTCTATAAACTTTCCTATAGAAATCCGCAAAAATGCACCTCTAAAAGTTAAAAAATGCACCTCTAAAAAATTAATTGTCTATGTGCCGGTTTTTACATAAAAATAGATAAAATATTAATTAAAAGTCGAAGATTTAAAATTATCACCATTTATGACTTTTTGTCCAAAAAAATTAAGCGAAAATATTAAAAAAATGTTTCAATAATATTCTTCTATTCACTTTCCTGTGTAAATTTACCAGATATGAACTTTTATGTGTAAATTCATACAACATTGCATCTGCAAAAGTAAAAACGAATTTTTTATCGATTTTTCAATAATAATCAAGATTTTCTTACTATGTACGCATTTAAATAATAAAATACGAATTCTGAAAATCTGATTCTTTATTCTTAAAAAATATTTTAGTAAACCCTTTCAATGCACGCAGACGATGCATTTCCAAGCCTCCGCCGATTTCATTGTCACACTGCAAGGGCGCGTGAATGGGGGGCTTTGGAGACGCGAGGGGGAGGCGGTTTATCGCGTAAACCCAGGGGAAACTCCGCGAGAACGAACTGCGAGGCTGGAAGTAAAATATTTCAGCGAAAATATTTCCGCCAATTAGCGAAACGAAAATTTCAATTAATTTTCAATCGGGGGCCCTACAAAAGCTGTCGAGACGAAATTTCGGCTCGAAGGGACTTTTAAGACGTAATCTATGGCACTTTACAGGTGCCCATAAAATGCATAATATAATTACTGTAATTTAGTTTAGGGGACGGGAGAAAAGGTGAGAGGTGTCCTTTTCTATTACTTTTACAAGAATGACTTTTGCGCGTAATTGGGTTCCGTTTCGTTAATAATATAATTAGTTTATGAATTTTAAAACTCACTGGACTATCCGCTAAGGAAATGGTGCGATAAAGCTGGCGTTGAAATTTTATAGTTAACGCCTACTTTGTTTGGTTGCGATGAGATAATTGCGTTGTAAACTTGGATAACACATAAATGTGTGATATATCATCTATGTTTACCATCTATAGTTACTATCTATGGGATATGGCAATTTTGAAACCTCCAAGTAAGCCTTTAAGTTTTTCCGAATAAAAAAAACTACGTTACAGTCGTAGAAATAGAAAATCTCTATTAAGTTAACTTTAATACCGAATTTAAAAGATACTCTTTCGCTAATGTTTTGGACAAAAAATAACGTTCAATCTGCAATTTCACAGCCAGTTCAGCGACCTTTCATTCAACTTCCCAACAGTAAAATACTTCAAAAGCTCAAAACGACTGCCATCTGTCGTACGAACACAAAAACGTAGATGAATAATTAAAACTCCACACCAAAAGCTTGTGTACCTCCACCCCTATGAATTCTTTAAAAAATTAAATTACCCAATCGGTTTGTCGTTGTTTCACAACCAAATACGCAGTTTCCTGTACTTTTCATCGTTTCACGAACGCGACAAACGCTGAAGGTATTGTCCGAGTAACGGAATTATTTCGAGCGCTCGCAATTTTTGTAAATCCTGCAGGTGACAGGTTTTGCACAATCCCAATCGTACCACCGCGTTAGTTAATTGAATAGCTTAATTAGCCGGTGTTCAAGGGTCGGTATGTCGGACGGATATGACATGTAGTACCTCTAGATGTCAGTTAGCGCGGAAACGTCGATTTCATCCGAAATTTTTCTCCTCAAAAAGCGGTTTGGCTATTTCGAATCAAAAGGGTTCGTACCGTCACTCCTAAGGGAGTCCTGTGCTACATTTCCTAAATGTCAATTACCCCGCAGTCTTTATAAGGTTAAGGGTAATCGAACCGTACGATTACTTCAAAATTTTCTAGACAGCCTACGTGTTAGTTGCTCTATCGAAAACAACACAAAAAACGCGCGTTCTGGCCACCCCTATGTGTGTGACACTCAACGTTCTGGATCTAGGGGGTAATTTTAAAAAAAAAGAGAAAACAAAGGCATCGTAAAACAATGCAGCCTTCTCGATGCGAAAGGGAACCCTCGGTAACAAAATTAAAAGCCCTACTGCAACCCTTCTTCGAGGTGAAGTACACGCGGTGGATTGCATGAAAGTTGAGAACGAAAAAAAAACTACTAATTGACATGGAAAATATTCACAGACAGACGCTGTCTTTATGCACGTAGCATAAAAAAAACTAACTACACAGTAAGGTTACTTCAGTATATTTTAACAATTTACTACTGAAATTAACAAACTTGTTACTGATGAGAGCAAAAAATAATTTTAACGTAATCTATAAGAATATCGTCTACATAGAACTGGAAATACATATTATTAATTCGCTAAAATTCAAAATTTGGAAGCGTGCCCTAAAATAATGACTTATAATGTTTTTTTTAATATTACACAATAAATCCTATTTAAAATAATATCCTAAAATTGAAATTTCCAATTTCCTCTGCCATTGTCGCCTTTTACAATGTGCACTTTACACCTTTCTTACCAACGACCCACTAGATCTATTAGCAGCCTAACTAATTTATCAATCAATTTAGGAAGAGCTCTTTGCTTCAATTTCTCACTATAAAGACACCCTTAGAGAGACAGAGGGCCACTTTGACACACTCCCCCGGCTAAATCGATTAGAAATTACCCGAAACTCAATTAACTCGATGTTCGCGTCCCCCAGAGAAATGAAATTAAACTTTAATAAAAAATCGCGCCACGCCCGAAACTTATGCAACCCAACTTACGTCCAGGTCAGATCGTAGTGGTCCCACGGCCTTCCGTGGTGCAACAGGTAGCGCTTCCGCCTCCCGCCGCTAGACGGCGCAGTCTCGTTCGATTCGTGGTCGGGCAGGCCGCAGCGCCGCGCGCCCATCAGCTTCTTCGTGCGCTCGTCGACCTTGCCCGTGACGGGGATGTGGGCGAAGCGCTGCATCCTCGAGATCGCCTCCCGCAGGGACTCTTCGGTCCGCAGGGCAGCCACGCCGTCGCGAATTTGACTCAGGTACCCGTATTTCATTAGGTAGGCTTGCTGGAACAAGATGGCGCGCCGTTAGTGACGTCAGTTTGCGACAGAACGCTCTGTTTTACCGACTGGGACGCACGCGGTAAAATAGAGCGTGCTGTCATCGCGAAAAGTGAGGTTGTACGTACAGTTGTTTATTTCTCTCTGTGCACTCGGAATTAAATAATAATAATACCCGGTTAATAAATGGAGAAGATGTGTGGAGCCATCTATTAACGCAACTGGTAATTTTCGGAAATTGAACGTCTGATAAGAGTAAATAGAAATGTAAACATCTAATCGAATTCTACTTTAGCAAAAGCACAAAATCTACTGATTTAAAATCTTTGTTAATTGATCTTTGTAATCATTTCTTACGCCATGCTTGCAACAATTCCTTCTTATGTCAGAGCTGCAATATGCAAAATCAGGAGGTGCGCAGAAAGTGCTGTTGATGCCATTTAAATTATTCACAGGATTAATATTAAATTGTCGTTTCAAAGACGAGTATAAATAGAGTAAAAGGTCTATAACCCATAATTAGTTTGTTTAGCTTTATTTTACGAGAATTTTGCTTATATATATGTATACAGGGTCGCTTTTGTGTATGGAAACGGTCGATTATTTTCTAAAACTAAGATAGCTGGAAAAAAAAGTTAAATACAAAATAGTTTGGGTTTTTTAAAATGTATTGAAGTATATATTACTCGATATTGCAATTCCTCGCAAAATTTTATTAATAATTTGTATAAAACACCATATACCTAAATTTTACCGTTTTCGAGATATCGAATTTTAAACAATATTTTTTAATAAATTTATAAAACATTTAGGTTCATTTAA
>JAWQRJ010000882.1:0-17911 GCA_033557515.1 Diorygopyx duplodentatus
ACTGCGAACGCAGCTGGCGCGAAGCGCTGCCGGGATGGAGAGGAGCTCGACGGCATCGGCGTTGCAGCCAGGCCACATGCCGCGGGCACCCAGGAGCAGAGGCGCAAAAAGAAGGTGTTTGCGCGGCCATCTGATGTTGGCCGCTTCCCGGAATCGGAGATGGTCGTACACCAGCCGCTTCCTCTCCCAGTACTGGGCCAGCGTACGCGGTCCCTCCCAGCACACCTGGACGTCGCAGATGACCAAGCGATCGTCGGGGAGGTGGACCGCGAGATCCGGGGCGAAGGTCTCCCCGTCCGGGTGCCTAATCCTCCTCTCCAGCTCCACCGTCCAACCTTTCCCACGGCAGTGGGAGGCCACCTTGTCGCGCACCTCGTTGTGACGAGCTATACGCTCTTGGTGTGTCACTCGGCATCCCTGGAGAACGTGGGACAAGGACTCCACACGCGGGCCACCACCCCTGCAGAACCTTCTCTCGGGGGCGTTGTAGGGAAGGCCCAAGGTTGCGAGATTGCCCGTCCTCAACTGGACAGCTCGCACGTAGTCTCGCCCGGACCAACCGCGCGGGATACGTTCCAGCCAAGACCGACTGCTGGAGTCCGCAGCGGCATCCTGCAGACCGACGCTACCCGGACGGGCCGCGATTTGTTCGCGCCAGAATGGTGTCGGGTGGCCCCTGGAAGCGAGCACATCCAGTCGCTCGCAAAAGGACTGGGTGGGACCCTTGATGGTGACCATTTCCTCAAAAAGGTCGTCCGTCGCGCGAAGCCTCTCCACTCGTCCCTGCAAGATGTTTGGGACCTGGTGGCGAAGATGAGGAACGCCGAGACCTCCGTCGCGGACAGCAGCGTGTATGTAGTGGGAGCCTGTGGTGGTGGCAAGATGTAGCACCCGCTTGACGGCCCGTCGGACCAGCCTGTCGGCGTCTAGGAGGAGCTTGCCCGTGATTGCTGTGGACTGGTAGGGGTATAGGATCCTCGGTGTAAGGTGCTTCCGTAGGATCGAGTACTTCTGGTCGGGCTTCAGCGGCGACCTCTCGAGGTTGCGCAGCCACTGAGAGAGATGTAGAGTTTGTCTCCGTCTCCGCCCGCGTCTTATTCCTGCGACCGCCCACCCCATTAGTTAGTCTCCCGTCCTCTATCCTAACCCTTCATCCCTCATTAATTTATTTATTTATTTATATTGTTGATTAATTAATTAATTAATAATTTTTTAATTATTTCCCCCCCCCTCCCCTTTTTTAATTGTTTTTCTACTTTTCGTTCTTCTTTTCAAATATTCATTTTTTTTCTCCCTTTCCCTAGTTTCCTTCAGTCGCAGCCACCGCGTTTCTCAAAAAAATACCCTTCATACAGCTCCGTGGTCCATCACGAGAAATTAGCCCACAAGGAGGAATACATGGCAAACCTGGCCCGCAACGTCCCGCTGTCCGATGCGGAGGTGTTTGACAAGATGGCCACCATAGAAGCCAGCGTGCCCAAGGGATCAGCCTTCATCCAGGAGATGGTTGCGGCAACTGTCCTCACGAAGGATATGATCCGCCACCGCCGATTGCATCCTGACTACGCCGGCTACTTACAGAGGGCGCGCACAAAGGTCCACGCCAGGTCCCTCAAGCTGGGTGCTCGTCCTCCATTGACGGCGCAGCTTCCAGCCACCTTTGCGCAGCCTACCCCTGAGGCCGGATTTCCTGCCGACCAGCCTGGCGCGTCCGCCACCCCTTCTGCCACGCCTGCTGGCGTGCCTGACCATTCACCATAACAGGCGCCAACTGGGCCCATTGCTGCTCGTGAGGCGTCGCTGCTTCCGGTTTCGGCCCCGAGTGCTGTGTCCGTCTGTGTTGAGTCTAGTGCGAGCCTCCGAAGCGAGCACAAGTCTACTAATGAGCTCCGAAGCGGTGACTAGTGCGGTGGTGGGGGAAAGGCGGGACAGTGTCCTGAGCTCAGTCTCGCCCGAACCAGCCGACGCAGGGTGCTACCAGTCGCGAGCAAGAGTACTGATGTTGGCGATTCTAGAAATGATTCCTGAAAAATCGGAGACATTGAGTGTGAAAAATCGCATAAAAGTGAGGGGAATGGTGAGCCAGATGAACGAAATCGTGGCGGAGATTAACGGCAGCTTGCGAGAGGTGAAGAGCAATCTGGCGGAAGCGGGAAAAGGTAAGTCCACCGTTAGTGTGGTTTCCAACGATATTAGTTTCGGGACACCTAATTACGCGGGGGCTCTGAAGAAGAGCGCTAGGAAAAATATCGCGGGGCCGGTTGTTCGCATAACGGGCAACCACAAGCAGTCGGGGGACAAGTTAAAATCCCAACTAATCGAGAGCGTAAATGTCGTGGATAGAGCAATAGGGATAAAGCGCGTGACTACCAATAAAGAGGGCAACGTTTTCGTTGAATGTGCGGACAAATCGGACGCGACTAAACTAAAACTAGCCGTTGCCGAGAAACTGAAAGATAAGGCCAAAGCGACAGAATTGCGAAAATTTAAACCTCGAGTTACAATTTTCGGTTTAGATAAGGACTTAAATGAAAAGGAAATAGTTAGTTGCGTTTTCAAACAAAACGACAAAGTGTCGGCCCATTTTAAAGATCAGGATGAGTTCGAGAAAGAATTCAAAATTGTTAGGTTTTTCGCGGGTAAAGAAAATAAAACAACCAAACACATAGTCGCGGAAGTGACACCCAAGTCACGAAATTTGTTAGCGGGGGATAAAATAAGCATTAAGTGGCGTAGATGTCAGGTAGCGGACGACAAATGCATCCTATACTGTTACAAGTGTCTCAGGACGGGTCACCGCTCGAAGGAGTGTAAGGGCGAGCAAATTTGCAAACGATGCGGTGAAAGTCACGATATAAAGGATTGCAAGAGCAAGAATAAAAAATGCGCGGTATGCGCTCGTAATAAAGTTTCGAGCGATAGGATAAAGCATGAGGCTTACTCGAGAGAATGTTCGTCGTTGAAAAAATTCGTCGCAGATTTAACAAAAAAGACAGACTATGGTTATTAACGTAAATAACGAAATTAGTTGCGCTCAAATAAATTTAGGTCGGGGTAAAAATTCGACGAACAACCTTTTAGAATTCATAGTTAGGGAAAACGTGCAAATAGCTTTTGTCCAAGAACCGTGGGTCGTGAACGGGCAAGTTGGGGGCTTTCCGAGCCGATACCGGGTATTTCACGCCACGCAGGTAGAAGGAAGGCCCATTAGGTCGGCAATAACTATAGCGGATCCTGGAATAGCCGGGCTGCTGCTGGCCGACCGGAGCGACGGTTATTTTACGACGGTGCAACTGACTCGGGGGAATTTTAGTTTCATTGTAATATCCGTTTACCTACCGCCCGAGGAACGGCATCATGGGGAATTCCAGGCTAGAGCCGGCGAATTCGATCGCCTTTTATCCGGGCTGCGCGATTCGGGCCATCGTAGAATATTAATTGGCGCTGACGGTAACAGCAAAAGCGGCGTTTGGGGCAGTCCTACGGAGGACTTTCGCGGGCGGGCTCTTGAAAACATAATAAACGCAAATCGGCTGGTCGTCCTCAACGACAACGATGAACCTACATTCGTGGGGCATCGCGGCTCTAGTTTTATCGATTTCACCGCGGTCAGCGAAAACATGTACGCGAACGTAACAGAATGGTACCTATCGGACGAGGAAAGTCTCTCGGACCACAAATTCATCCGTTTTAAAATTAGTACGGGAAGCGCGAATCCGATTAAGCTTAACAGGGGCTTTTCCACAGGCAAAGCAAATTGGGGCAAATTCGACGATAAGTTAATTAGGGAAACGGTCACTCTGAAACAGGAACTCGAGGGGGCGGTAACGGGCGCCGAGTTAGAAGCAATAGCGGGTAGACTAAATGACGCGATAGTCAGGGCATGCGAATCATCAATGCCCGAACGGAAAAGCTTTAAGAAATCCGTTCCTTGGTGGACGACGGAGCTTACCGAATTGCGATGCGACACAAATCGACTGCGGCGGCGTTATCAACGATGTGCGGACGCCGTCGAACGCGAACGAAGAAACGTCGAATATAGGGCCAAATTCGCGGAATACAAAACCGCCATACAGCGAACTCGGGAGAGCAAATGGCGGGAATTTTGCACACGATCGGGAAATCGTGATCCGTGGGGACTCGCGTACAGAGTAGTTAGGCGTAAAAGGGCGGGATTAAGGGCCGCCACATCGGTTAAGAAGGAAAATGGTTCCTATACAAGTAGCTTAGACGAAACTTCGGCGGCGTTTCTCAACGCTTTCTTTCCGCGAGATGACGCGGACAACGACAATGCGGATCACGAAATAGTCCGCAGGGAAGCGGCTACCGAACCGTCAGCGGCTAATGACGTGCGCTTTACAAACGCGGAAATACGCTACGCGTTCAAGAGCATGAACGCGAAGAAGGCACCGGGAATAGACGGCATCACCGCGGACATAGCGTTTAGGGCTTTTAATTGCGATCCACAGTTCGTCACGGATCTGTTCAATAAATGTCTCGGCGTGGGGATCTTTCCGGAATGTTGGAAGCGCCAACTGATCAAAGTCATACCTAAGCCGGGCAAAAGCGATATGACCGACGTAAAGAGCTACCGACCGATAAGCCTATTACCGGTAGTAGGGAAAGCGCTAGACAGCCTAATTATCAATAGAATCGAATTCAACCTATACGCGAACGGGAAAATGCATGACGCGCAGTACGGCTTCAGGAGGGGTAGATCGACGACCGACGCGATAGGGAAGGTAATAGAATTTATCAGAAATTCGCGTAGAGAAAGCATGTATTGCGCGGCAATCATGCTCGACATAAGCGGCGCGTTCGACCATGCGTGGTGGCCGCTCTTAATTAAGCAGTTAATAGCGAAAAATTGTCCGGGCAATCTCGTCGAAATAGCGAAATCGTACTTTTCGGACCGGGTAGCGATAATAGACGAGGCGGGAATCAGAACATCGCGCGAAATAGAGCGGGGATGCCCTCAGGGCTCGCGATCGGGGCCAGGGTACTGGAATATTGCGTACGATTCCATATTTGATATCACCCTTCCGGAAGGGTGCGAAATAGTAGGGTTCGCGGACGACACTACTCTGTTGGTTGAAGCAGGCCAATATAAGGTGATGCGCGATCGGGCGAATTACGCGCTTTCGCTGCTATTCGATTGGGCAGTGAGATCTAAATTGAGTTTCAACGCGGCAAAATCAGAGGCGCTATTTTTCGGAAAACCGGGGCAACAACGTCCAACGTTCAAGCTGGGAGACGGTAGGATTAAATGTGCGGACACCGTAAAATACTTGGGAGTAATTTTGGACGAGAAGCTTAACTTCAAGTCACACGTAGATTACGCAACAAGGAAGGGGCGCGAAATCGCAAACAGAATAGGCGCGGCGGCGAAGTTAACGTGGGGCCTCAGCGGCAGGACGGGAGCGGTCATTTATAGCGGGGCGGTCGAACCGTGCATGATGTACGGGGCGGCAGTCTGGGCGGATAAGTGTAGGGTTCACGAAAAACGTAAATTGAATAGCGTCCAACGGGTTATGGCGCTACGCGCAGCGCGAGCTTTTTCAACGGTATCGACCGACGCGGCGGGGGTGCTTTCGGGTTTGTTGCCGGCCGACTTGCGACTGCAAGAGATCGCTACGCGGTGCAGGCTTATGGATCTAAATGGTCCCGAACTAACACTTGCCACCGGGCTAGAGATAGCGCGCGACAAAATTGAGAGGATGGCGAACTTCGCGTCCGAAGTGCATCCTGCGCAGCGGAGAACCGTCTCGTTCACGGTGGACGACGGCACGCGAGATGGCGGCATAGAAATATATACCGACGGCTCAAAGTCGAACGCGGGGGTGGGAGCGGCTTTCGTCGTATACGCGGGAGGGCAAGAGATCCACTGCGAGTCAATCAAGTTAGGCAATCTGTGCGATAATTACCATGCCGAAATGGTGGCTATCAATCGGGCTATTAGGTACGCGTTAGAAAATCGGGTAGGGCAGTTCCGGGTATACTCGGACAGCATGTCGGCGCTGCTGGCCCTGCAAAATATGTATCGACCCACGGAATTACAGCGCGATACGTGGGATGTCCTGCGGCGGGCAGGAGATACCGTAAAACTTTATTGGACAAAAGCGCACGCGGGAACGGCGGGGAATGAACGCGCGGACGAACTGGCCAAGGAAGCGGCGAACACAAATGGCCTAGCGGAGCAAATGGACGTCGTGTCCATACAGACACTTCGCGCAAGAATAAAGGCCAAAACGCGAGACGCGTGGCAACGGCGATGGAACGAGTCCACGACCGGGAGATGGACGCATAAATTTCTGCCGTCCGTAGACGGTATTCATGGGGTTGGCCGGGGACTGACCGCGCGCACCGTTCAGATCGTGACCGGGCACGGGGGTTTCGCGGCCTATCTGCACAAGATAGGTCGCCGCGAGACGCCACTGTGCGGTTGCGGAATGGACGGGACGGCCGGGCACCTGCTTTTCAGATGCCCTGAAACGCAGGAATGGAGAGCGAGAATAGATCGGAATATGATCCTGGCCGGGCTGGAATGGCCCGAGAACGAAGAAGCGCTAGGACGCACAGGGAAGCCACCAGAATGGTGGACAATACTCGACGCAGCCACTATCAGACTGCCAATTTTAGATTAGGGTATCAGCATTAGATTAGGGTGTCAGCTTGAGATTAGGGTAACAATGCTAGGTTTGGGGCGCGAACGCGGACGCGGTAGTCGACTTGCCGAATAAAGTAGGCGGTCGCGGGTGGCGAACGAACGAAAAGTGGGGAGAACTCCGTGCACAAGAGGCCAAGTGGCGATTCGATCCGTCCCACAGGGTCAAGAACGGAAACGGCTGGGCGGTCGCACGGGACAAGTCCAGCCTGCCTTCGTAGCCGGGATCGGGTCGTCGCGAAGAGCCCGGGCCTGCCAAGAAGCAAAAGAAGAAAAAGAAGCGGAAGAAAGAAGAAAATCGGCGTAACGCCGTGGCGGGCCCAAACGTTCACCAGTGGATGAACGGCCCAGTACCTGTTGAAGGCGCAGCTGCTGGGGGATGCCTTATGGCGTAAGCAATTTATTAATTATTCATAGTTAGTAATTGCAGGTCTGTGGACCGAAAAAAGAAGCGGACCTAACCGTATGATCGCTGCGAAATGGTATACTGCAGTAGAGCATAGAGTAGCGTGGTGTAGGGTAGTAGCGACAATCTCCAAGCGCGGAGTCCTAAATCTCTTTTATTATTTTGACTTTATTAATTACGTAGAAGTGTACTCAGATTAGCAGCGATCACCAAGATTAACGAAACTGCACCACCAAGAAGACCAGAAGAAAGAAGATGCAAGAAGCGGAACGGCGGATCGCAGTTGAGTCCATTAGAGTAGGAACTAGCGAGTGTTAATGCATCAGCGCATTAACAAGTAGAACTGCATACCTCTAATGTAATTAGTACAATTAAGAGGCAGTAGCGTAGAAGTAGTGCATGCGTAGGATAATGACTTTGCCCTCGCTCTGGGGGCAGCAACAAACGCGTAGAAGGTGCCTTAGAGGTACAGCTTAAACTAGGCGGGATCGTCTTGGCGGTCCGGCCTAGTCTGCGTAATAGCGGGTGTTATCTCTCTGCTATGCTTAAAGCGTGGTGGCTTGGAGTCTCGGGATGCCGGATCATAACCGGTGAGTGGAACTGACGCGTGGGATAGCCAATAGCATCGCGATTAAATTCAAGTTAGATAATGCAGCAGCGCGCCAATAATTATTGAGGAGAATAACAGAAGTAATAGGTTAGGGAAAAAGGTGTAGTACCCTCGGGTGGAGCACCTTAGAGCGGGGACGGACTGCATGCACAAGTCCGACTCTGTTCAAAGTAGATTAGTTGTGTCCGTCTGTGAGCCGTTTCTTCCATCGATGCCCGCCGTTGCCGGGGCGATGAGCGTCCCGGTCTCTACCCCTAGGAAGAGAGGCCGCCGGTCAGCTACCCCTCCCCTTGATGCTCCGGCCCCGAAGCGGAGACCTGCTGCTAAGAGGGTCACCATCCACGACCAGGTTATCATCCACCCTGCCCCGTCAGTCAGTGGAGCGGCTGGTTCCCCGGTTCCAGTTCCGTCGCGTTTTAACCCCGCCCACCCCTGTACCCCCCGAATCCTTTCGACCCCCGATCCGATGCCCTTGCCTCCTGACCCCCCGGCACCACCATGTGCACTGCGTATTGTGCCCGTCCAGTCTGAGGACGCTGCCCCCATTGCCACCTTCTTGCGGGAGCAGCAAACTAACGCCAGCCTTGATGCGGACGCTCGTGCTTTCGTTCGTTGCGCCCTTGACGGTACGGACGAGGAGCTCCGCGCGTCGATTTCGTGGACCCGAGTCGCCAGGGTATGCCCCGCCCAC
Organism: Diorygopyx duplodentatus; assembly: GCA_033557515.1. Taxonomy (NCBI): domain Eukaryota; kingdom Metazoa; phylum Arthropoda; class Insecta; order Coleoptera; family Scarabaeidae; genus Diorygopyx; species Diorygopyx duplodentatus. The sequence continues at coordinate 8,372 of JAWQRJ010000882.1, forward strand.
CCCGAGCAAGATCCTACGGTGAGCTGCCCAAGTCCCGGGGTGACAGAGCTGCCAAGTACAAGAAGGCGCAAGACCTGTTCTCCAAGAACCGGAAGTCTCTAGCGGACGCCATCTTCGAGGGACGCGACCTTCTTGGGTCTTCTGCCCTTCCCACCGTCCAGGACGTCGAAACCCTGTATCGCGATCTCTTTGAGACGAATTCACCACCTGACTCGGAAGCGATCTACGATCATCCGCCCTTCGTCCACCAACGCCAAGCTGTGCCACATATCACGGAGACCGAGATCGAGGCTGCCAAGAAAGGTTGGAGACCGAGTGCCCCCGGCAGTGACGGTGTGCAGGTCCGGACCGTCCTGGCTGACGGTAACCTCCAACTCGCCGTCGCATATAATGCCGTCTTTCTGCGGGGGATTTATCCACCCGAATGGCGACAGCTCAGGACAACTCTTATCCCTAAGAAGGGTGACCTGGGACTGGCTTCCAGCTGGCGTCCAATCACGGTCGCCTCGGCTCCCCAGCGGTTTTTCCACCGTCTATTGGCCGCTCGTCTTACTGCGCTCACGGACTTATCCAGGCACCAGCGAGGCTTCATTAGAGCCGACGGCACCCTTACCAACACGCTGGTCCTGAACGACTACATAAAGTCTAGGATGGGCACCGGGAAGTCCCTCAACGTGGTGCTGACGGACATTACGAGGGCTTTCGACACCATCTCTCATGCTTCCGTGGAGAGGGCTCTTCGGCGTTTTGAGATACCGCGTCCCTTGCGCTCATACATAATGGATTCCCTGACGACCTCTACAACATCCATCAGGGTCGGGCAGTCTATCACGACGGGCAACATTGCAATAAACAGGGGGGTCAAACAGGGCGATCCCCTCAGCCCTCTACTCTTTAACTTGGTCGTTGACGAGTTGCTGAGGCACTTCGACCGCCACCACGGGGGCACCCTCAGTTCTGGGCGCAGCTGTCTACGGGTTGCAGACACCTTCCATCACTGCTGAGGTGCTGCGGGACGCCGACAAAATGATTAGGGCCTTTATTAAGCGGACGCTGCATCTCAACGTGCACACGCCGGACGCATGCCTTTATGCCAGGGAGCGTGACGGAGGGCTTGGGATTATGAACCTGAGGCTGCGCCTCCCCCAGATTTACGCCTCTAGACTGAGGAGGCTTAGCGATTGCGGCGATCCGGACGACGCCGTCCTGTCATCCCTCGTGGCGTCCGCGGGTTACAGGGGGCTCTTGGATCGCGTTTCCACCTTGGCCGGCTCCGTTCCTGCCCCTGAGGTCTGGAAATAGAGGTTGCATGAATGTAGCTTCACCAGGGGCATGAAGGGGTCTACAGAAGATCGGTCCAGCCACTCCTGGATCCTATTCGTCCCCAATGGATGGTCCGGGCGGGATTACGTTCGTTGTTATTGTGTGTATCACAAAGCATATGAAGCAGGCGATCCAACAACACAACCCCCACTCTGGGACACCCACGTCCAGTTTTCTCTCGCACAAAAAGGTATGAAGTGCAAAGTAAAACAAGTGCAAAGTACAACCTGCCATGTAAGGGTCTCCCTTCTGTCCCGGCCGATCAGCGGAGGTGTCGCGCGGGCTGCAATGCGCAGGAAACCATTAGCCATGTTCTGCAGTCGTGCCACATGAACCACAAGCTCCGCATTGCACGGCATAACGAGATCGTCGGAAAGGTTGCCGCCCACTGTCACAAGAGGGGGCTTCACGTCGACCTTGAGCCGCATATCCGCGACAGAGAGGGTGCGCTACATAAGCCCGACATCGTCATCCAGTCGGGTCCATCAGTCATCGTGACCGACGTTCAGGTTTCTTGGGAGGGCCACCATGGGCTCGCGGGCAGCTGGTCGAGCAAAAGACGGGTGTACGACACGCCGCTGGTTCGCGAGGCTCTCTGTGGCAGGTATAACGTCACCAACAGCAGTGACCTGCAGGTCTTGCCCCTCATTGTGGGAGCGAGGGGTGTGTGGCCTGCCGCGAACCGGCCGACTGTCGACGCTCTCCAACTGCCAGCATCTATAAGGGCGTCGTGTGTCCACTCCGCCTTGAAGTGGGCTTCCTCCAGTCATGCGCACTTCATGCGTTCCGTATGGCGCCAACGGTTCTAGAGATTGGTGCAAGGGGCCACATATACTGTGCGCTGTGAGGTGTCAAGTGTTTCAGCCATCTGTCACGTTACTCGTGCATTTTAATTTGTGTAGCATATTTATAACCTTTTTAACTTCTAACTTATTTCATTTTAATTCTTGTTTTTAAATCGTTCGTTTCGTACCATTTATACATCAAATTCTTTTTTATATTTGCACTTTTTCGCCTTTGGTGCTTCGTGCCCTTTGTACCTTGCACCCTCCCTCTGTTTTTTTTTCCTCTGGGGGTTTTTTGGCTAATAAACTAGTTGCCTCCGGGCCTTTTTATTTTTCCGGCCCCGTACATTATTATTACTTTTAGTGGTATCATTATTAGAATTAGTAGTGAAAACGATCCTAAAGAAAATATATTTGCAAACCCAAACAGCTCCATCCTATTTTATTTTGATTACATATAATGTACATGTTGGATAGTCTCTGCAACATGGTGGAATTGATCCCATACCGTCTGGTCTCGTTACCAGCAGTGCGGCCTTTCCCCACCCGATAACTTATGTTTTTATTTATATTATTATTTTCTGACTTCTAGTTACTGTAAGTCGTCGATGGGCGGGAGCGTTGTTGTTGTCGCCGTCCTTTAGACCTTTGTTCTTTTATTCCCTATTGGGACCACGTTACGCTCTCGTCCCGGGTGGGCCGCTCGCGAGGCACCACATTGCTCTTGGGCAATGCAAAATAACCCAAAAATGTTCTTAATTAACTTAATAAAGGATTTTAATAGCCAAATGCCTCGTCATCTAATTAGTGACGCGCATGAATGGATTAACGAGATTCCCACTGTCCCTACCTACTAGTGACGCGCATGAGTTATGAGAACGGAATGGGGGCTGGGCCCTAGGGCTCTCTCGGATATTTATACTGGAGTTTTCTTGGGCGTAGCACTGTACGGGGTGCCACTCTGGGGACGAGGTCTGGAGGGAGCCCATCTCCGAAGGCGTCTCACGTCAATGCAGAGGGGGTTCCTGTTGGGAATGATACCGGTGTGTAGGACTGTCTCTACAGAGGCGCATGGTGCTGGCCGGTGTCCTGCCGGTGGATCTGGAGGCGGCGCGGAGATATCTTCTCTACTGGGCCAGCCACGAAGAGTGCAGATCGTTGTTTTGAGTGACTTCGGGCCACTGTTACTAGAGGGCCTGGCGGGGCCAGATAAAGCGAAAAAGGTAGAGCAGGAAAAGAACAGACTGCAGGCAGGGTGCGTGGCGGTCTGGCAAACCAGATGGGAGGAAGGTGAGAAGGGGAGAGACACGTATCGCTTCGTGCCGGAGGTGTTCCTTGCGAGACTGGGGTGGATGCGCCTCAGCCTGTCGGTTGGCTTTCTCCTCACGGGTCACGGGTCCGTGAGGAGTAAGTTATATCGGCTGGGCCTGGAGGAGGACGACAAGTGCATCTGTGGAGTGAGTGAGACGACGGAGCATATGATATTTGACTGCGGCCTGTAGGAGGAGCCCCGTACGGTGTGGCTCGGCCAGGCGAGAGAGGCGGTGGCGAGAAGCGACATTGTTCTTGGAGTCATGCGGAGTCGCGAGGCCTTCACTGCATTTAAGCGGTTCGCATCTGAAGTGTTCAGATTAAGAAAGCGTTCGCGCATGTAGCACACTGCAAACGTGATATGAGACTGTGATACCAGATACACCTTCATTTACAAATTAAGTTAGTTATTTATTATTCGGATACTTGGTTATCTTGTTATTTATTATATTTATTATGTTGTTGTTATGTTATTATGTTGTTGTGATGCCTTTAGGGTGTCAGCTGCAACATGCTCGTTAGCTGTATGTCACTTAAGGTATTACTTTCGTGGGAGGGGAGTTGCGCGCAGGAGGAATTGTGGAAGGCGGTTACCGAAATTTGTCCCGGCGGGCTATAAACGCCCAAGGGGGTCATTGGCACGCGAGAAGGGGTGGATCCACGGCGAGTTACTGGGTTGACCGGAGGCCTGGTAAGGCGAGAGGGGTTGACTCTCACGGCCGAACCCGGGCCTAGGTCCGGTTTTCGGCAGGAATCCTGCGCGCGGTCAGATATTTTATTGTGTGTGTGTGTTGGATTTCCGTGGTGCAACGTTGGGTAAGTAGGTGAAAGGGTAGTACCGACGAGCTAGATGGTAGGGCCGGCCCCGCCTCCACGCGGCTAGGGACGGGAACCTACATCTGTAGGGCTAAGAGGGCTACGTGCGAAAGTGTTTGTTGCGGGTACCGCGTGAAAGGTGAGAGAATGTGTGTGTGTGTGTCTAATTAAAACAAATCATTGCGATGGCCCCTGCAGGTGTTGGCGCAATGCGATTTCTGCCCAGTGCTCTGAATGTCAACGTGAAGAAATTCAAGCAAGCGCGGGTAAACGGCGGGGGTAACTATGACTCTCTTAAGTGCATTCGAGGTGGACACACGTGTCCACCTGACCTGCTAACAATTAATTATAAAAGTGCGTTTTACGTGGCTAGTTTTTATTAATGACTAACACCGTTGGACGCGGATTTTTGTTTGCAGTGTCGTGGTGTTTGTTCCGTCCAAATCGGTCCGCGGGAACCGGAGTTATCTAATTTTAAACACTTTTCCTTTGTTAAATTTATTTAACAAGGGAACTTTTTTTCCGAAAAAGTTGTTTACGGCCGAACACCTGCCGTCTGACGTCACGCCATCTGTGGACTCGTATAAGATGCACGTGCGTGCGCGTCATTGACGAATCCAGTTGCTCTGGGACTTAAACAAATAAGTGCCGACTTGTTCGGGGATTTATCTCCTACTTCTCCGCCCGCGATCGTCTATGTGACCGCCTGCTCTCTTCGCCACCCGCGGGCATGCGCCCGGAGATGAACTGTGAACATCGAGTGCAGATCCCTTCCCTCCTTGCCCTTTGATTGGTTGATTAATTAAGTGGTTTTGACTAATTAATTAATAAATTAATTTTTTTTCCTGCTTTCCGTTACCCTTCCAAAAAAAACCCTTTTTCCACCTGAGATCGGTTGGTCGACTGGGTGGCCAATAAGTGGTTTTTCAGTCGGCTGACGGTTTTTTTTTCCTCCCAAAAATCCCTTCTTCTCTTTCTTCCTTCTTCTTCTTTCCTAAAAACGCGTCATGCCACCAAGGCGCCCGTGGTCTTCCTCGAATAAAGAACAAGGTGCGAGTAACAGGCGAAAACTTTCATCTGGGACCGAGTCTCCTTCCGGTACCCAGCCCGCATCCCGTAAATGGCACTGCCTTCTTTGCGGAGGCGATTTCCGCACGAGGTCGGCTCTTACCGCACACAAAAGATCTTGCGGTAGCAGTACACGAACCGATTGTCGCTTCCGCGACCGGAAATTCCTAACCTTTGCCTCTACCAACCTTCACGAACGACGATCCCATTCGGCCGAATTCCACGAAACCATCGAGGGTACTGTCCCAACTTCAGACGTTGATCTATTCGCAAAAATGGCCACTATCGAGGCAGCTTCCAGAAAGGGCGCTCCATTTATTAATCAGATGGTAGCAGCGACGGGACTTACACGCGACCAGGTGCGCCATCGCAGGGAGAACAACGCCTACGCTGGGTATCTGGGCCGAGCCAGGGCGGCGAGGAAGCAGACGGCTAAGGACTTCTTCGCCTGCCGTCCCGCTGGATCGACCCCCCCGATGAGTCAACAGCGTTCCAACAACACCCAGCCATCCACCAGCACATCATCATCATCATCCCCAGTTCTGCCGCCTGTCCCACCGGAGGAGGACCTTGCTGACGGGTCCAACTATTCCCCTGGTGAACAACAACGACGAGAGACGGTTGCCGACCTTGCCGCGGCCGCCGTATCACTGACGATGGAGCCGCCGCCGCAGACTGTCACTTTTGACGAGACCGGGAAGAGAAAGCGTCTGTCGTCGGGATCCGAGGATTCCTCACCATCGGAATCATCATCGCCGTCATCATATCGAGCCACCCTGTCGCCGTTCTCTGCCCCACTGGAGGGCAAGCGTAAGCGAGTCTCCGAGCCGCCTTCGCCTTCGCCGAGACCGATGGGTGCCACTCCAGCCCCTAGAGGGAAAGTGATCATTCTGGAGAATACAGTCTTGTCGTCACCGAACACCATTGAGTTTGCGGATGCTGAGGGGTCCGCAACTCATACCTCAGATAACAGGTATACCACTCCCCAATTATGGGATCCCTGAGCACCAGCAACACCATAATCCGCGTCGGCCACGAACACACCAGGCCCATAAACATAAGGCGAGGAGTGAAACAGGGAGACCCTCTGAGCCCGATCCTCTTCAACCTCGTGATCGACGAGCTGCTCGACATCTACGAATTAACACCTAGAGGGGGCACAGTGGTGCCCGGAGTGCTGTGCCCCCTGCACTCGCCTTCGCCGACGACCTGGTGTTGCTTGAAGACAAGGACGTTAACGTCCCAGCCGCACTCCAACTCGCATCCGCATTTCTTCGAGAGACGGGGCATGTCTTTAAACGCGGCTAAAACACTATGCTATTCGGCCGCGTCGGTTGGGGGCAAATCGGTCCCGAGAACGAAGCCTTTGTTCAAGCTGCGGGGGACCTGGATCACAAGGTTGGACCAGCCTGGGACTTTTAAGTATCTGGGGTATCGTTTTGGCTGCTCGGGGAGACTGAGGTCTACCATCTCAAACCTTAGTAGATGGTTATTCATTCAATCTGGTCAGAGTCCCACTAAAACCACACCAGCGCGTAACAATGATACGAGACTACATAATACCCCGGTTACTACATGGCCTCCAAAATCCCAAGATAACAGGCAAGGATCTTAAAGAGGCCGACAAACTCATTAAACTTAACCTAAAGCGCTTCCTACACCTCTAAACATTCATACACCTGATCCCTGCCTATACGCTAGAGAGAGGGACGGAGGTCTTGGAGTGCTTGTACTGCGCAGAGACATCCCGCGTACTCACCATATTGAAAGCTACACCGTACTTCCGCAACCTGGTGGAGCGTATGACCAAGATGGCTGGGCTGATCCCCTGTCCGCAACACTGGCGTGAGCGGATGGCGTCGGGCCCCCTTACCAGGGGATTAGAACACTCGACAGATGACAGGACAAGCCGGACGTGGCTGCGTAATGTTCCCAACGGCTGGACGGGCAGAGACTTCGTGAGATCGGTTCAACTGAGATCCAACAACCTCTAGTTGTAGAATCCTCTAGCAGGGAGATATGGTTTGGAACGCGAAGAGCACCGCAGTTGCGGCGGTGTCCGTATCTTCCCCTCGGTCCATGAAAATCCAGGAGAGGGCCACGTGGAGGTGTCGCGCCGGTTCGTACCCATATCCGCAGCAGGTTTCCAAAGTGAAGAGCCTCTAGTCGATAGAATAATGTAGGTTAAGGAAGTCGGCAAATTAGATCCGTAACTTCGGGATAAGGATTGGCTCTGAGGATCGGGGCGTGTCGGGCTTGGTCGAGAAGCGGGTACTGGCTGACGTGCCGGGCCTGGGCGAGGTGAAGTGCGTTTCGGCGCTACGGATCCGAGCTCGGTCCCGTGCCTTGACCTCTCGCGGAACTTCTTTGCTGCGAGGCCCGGAGGGGGGTTCATCGATCAGCTCAGCTGGCACGAACTGGGGGAATCCGACTGTCTAATTAAAACAAAGCATTGCGATGGTCCCTGCGGGTGTTGATGCAATGTGATTTCTGTCCAGTGCTCTGAATGTCAACGTGAAGAAATTCAAGCAAGCGCGGGTAAACGTCGGGAGTAACTATGACTCTCTTAACTGCCCTCGGCCGGTACGCACGTTTTTCGCGGTGAACCGGCGTATGACACCGTCGTGTGCGTCTCTTTTTCCCGAGTACGTCAGTGAAAACCGCGTTAAGATCGGAGCGCGGGTTCCGTAGCTATCGAATTTTATGTGCGCGAAAACAAGGTGTTCCAGTTTTTTTCCGGCTACGAACACCTGGGCCAACATCTGCCCAGTAACGTAGCACTGTGCTCGGACTAGTTTATTATATGTACAGTGCTGTGCAAGTCATTCGGGCACTAATCTAATTCTAAAGTGCCTACCTGAGGGATTCGTCCTCCGAGTGACAAAAATTGCTCCCAGGCGTGTAGGACTCCCGCTGTACTGTCGCCATTTAACGCGAACCTTGCCACCTTGACACGGAAACAGCACGTGGGCGTCTGCAAAATTGAATTTCCCTGCATGGTCACGGTGCCCGCTTGACCCAAGGGACCGTGTGTGACTTCACCCTCGCGTGGATGATGCCACGGCCCTGTCACGGTCTTTTGTTTATAGCGGGGCGCACCAACATGATGATAATGATGACGATGGGTGCGAGGAAGGCCCCTTGTTCCCCGATGGGAGCCCATATGGTGAGCACCCATCGCACGCCAGGATTTTCTTCCCTAAGCCGATTTAACACCAACATTTTCCGATTGCTTCTTCCCCCGCGAATTCTAAGGGTGGTTGCTTATAATATCAATTAATTCACGCATCGTCCGTTCGCATAAACACCGGAGCCACCGTCGTCGTCACGAAATAACAAGTGCATCAATACACACCCTGTCGGTAGAGAAAGGTTTTCTGCACGTCCCCATAAGACTTCCTGTAGGGCTCACTTTCTACCCTTCCCGAAGTGAGTATAGGCGGTGGGTGACGTGCAGAAGGTTTCAGCTTGGGACCGGTAAGAACTGCGCCCTCTGGCTTGCGAAATCTGGTACGCGTCAGTGCGTCCGTAGCCTCTGTTTGTATAGAGGACTGTGCGACCCTTCCACCGTGTGTACGTACCTACGTTCGGGCAAAGCAGAAAGAGAAAGATAGATGGGAAAGCGGAGAAACCTGGGAGATGACATGTGTGCACTCGTGACGGTCCAAGTGCTTATTTCTATCGGTTGCATTTGATGCCCCGGTTGTTAAAGCCACTGCGCGAAATCATCATTGAACAACGCTGCAAGTGTATTCGAAAAGCGTGCAAATTGGATAATATAACATTTATCCATTTTAATATGAAGTACCTGGTAGACCGAGCTGGCGCTCGGTCTATCAAGTACTCCGAGCTTCGCTCGGACTTTCAGTGTTCGCCTCAGTTTGCATATATTACAAATGAAGATACGTAAATAATCGCATTTTAGTTATAAAAATAATAAAGATTAAGTTTCTGGTGCATCGAGCTTCTACACCTTTTATAACTTTTACACCGAAGTAGTATTAATATGTAATTTAAAATTATTATCTGTAATTATCTGTTCTTAACAGCTTCTTTAAATTTCTAGAATTAACTTTAAAGTTAAAAGCATTTGTCGATTTTCTTTTAGAAAATGTACAAGGAAAGTTTTTGAGAAGTTAAGTAATTTTTTCTCCTCGATGTTTATAAATCCCCCATCTTTAAATAAAGAGATTTACATATAAATGCCTATACCTTGTAGACCTAGCTATCGCTAGGT
>JAWQRJ010000883.1:0-17899 GCA_033557515.1 Diorygopyx duplodentatus
TTTTGTAAAGCTGGAAAATTTCAGAAGATGTTTGCAATTTCGCAAAATGTCTTCCTGAATTTGTACAAATTCAAGAAAAGCAGCAAAAAACGCGAAAAAAACAATAAATTCGACCAAACTGATAAAAAAAGTATAATCAACCAATTCAACAAAATTAAAAACCTTAAAACTCGACAAATTCAATATAGCTTATAAAATTGAAAACACTATAAAATAGACAAATTCAACAAAATGAGAAAAATCATAAAAATAACCAAATTTTATAAAACGATAATTTCAATTTATAGAATTTGATACATTCAATACAATTGAAAACACAATAAATTCGATAATATGGAAGAAACAGTAAAATTGACAAATTCAACAAAATTAAAATGAAAAATTGAGAAAATCTGCAAAATCGAGAACAATAGTAAAATGACAAACATTCGACAACTTCAACAAAATTCACAAATCTGTAAATTTCACAATTGACAAATGTAAAATGGACAAATTCAAGAAAATGGAAAAAATTGAAGAAAAGAAAAAGAAGGTAAAATAAATATTCAACAAAATGGAACAAATCGAAAAATTGGCAAATTGGCAAAAAAGAACAGAATTCGTAAAATCGGCAAAAATAGCAATACATATTGATAAAATGTGGTAAATTCAACTAAATAAAAAAACAAATTTGATCAAATTTACTGCAAAATTACCATAATTTATATTTGTTGGCTTTCCGGTGATCGCCGCGTCTGTGAAGAAACTCACCGTTGACGTTTCGCCGCTCATTGCAGACGGCATCATCAGAACTAATTGACCATAATTTGTTGGCAAATTCAACAAAATCGAAGAAAACCAATATATTTTACAAAACTGACTTAAAAAGAAAAGGTACAATCAACAAATTCTACAAAATTGGAAAAAAATCTTTAAAAACTGACAAATTCTAAAGTTGGCAAATTGGCAAAAACCACAAAATTCATAAAATCGAGAACAACAGCAAAATTGACAAAATGTGACAAATTCAACAAAATACAAAAAAACAAATTTGATCAAATTTAAAACAAAACTGATAATCTTAAAAAAGGGTAAAATGTAACAAAATGGAAAGAAAACGACTTTCTCTCTCCTAACCCCCCGATCTATTTTAGGAATAACTTCTAAGTGGTGCGACTTAGGACATATCTATGTTTAATAAAATAGACTATAAATTCATTTTAAGTGCTATTTATGAGTATTAACTTGAATTGGAGTTGTAGTTCTTAAACAAAAAGTAAATGCAATATCTCGAAACTGCTTTCACTACGTGAAAGCCCAATGCTAGTACTATATAAAACAGAGTTTTCGTCGGTCGAATTTTCACGCCATCACATAGCAATTAAGTTAATTATAACACTCTGCACGAGTTCCTTTCTTAGTTTATTCTACCAATCTCTGCTTTATATAGTACTAGCATTGGACTTTCACGTAGTGAAAGCCGTTTCGAAATATTGTATTTAGTTTTTGTTTTGTACAGCGGCTTCGCAATATTGTTTTATTCCAAATATTAGCGATGAAACTTTCTAAATGTGTATTTTTTTTCTGTTTCTTAGAACTACGGGTTTATATCTGTAGTTCTAAGTACTAAAATCGATCATAAATAATACTTCACTTTTTACAGACAATTTTATTGATGTGTTTCGAGAACTGATAATACATATCGCCAATTGAAAATAAGTGAATTTTTTAAACGATGTTGTTTATGCTCAAAATTCAGCACGTTTTTTAATATTATTTGTTATGCTTAAATCAGAATTCTCGATAACGTTAACACGATTAACATTATTTAATAAAGAACAACTCGGTTCTAAGAAGATAATTATCATAACCTTGCGAACGCTTAAGCAATGGGTCACTTCATTTATATGCGCTATATATACGATGTTCAATTTCACAAACTTCAGTACCAAAGAAGTTTTATTCAACAGTTGTTAGTATAAGTTGAAATTACGAAAGGCAAATTTTAAAGCAAGGTAAATTACGTTAAAATTAAGTAAAAGCAAGCAATTAAGGTCATTTTTAAGAACATCGCATGCGTAAACTAACCTTTAAAACAAGAAGGTCATTGTTCTATTTTTTTTTCGTATTCTTAAAAAGAAAACACCTTTTATTTTTACAGTAAATATTTAAACCATAAATACCAATAAATAAAAGAAAACGTATTTATAAATGTTTTCTTAGATTTTTGAAATTATCCTCAAATGAGTGTTGGTGTTTGCGAATACTCATAAATATTAATTTTTGAATTCCATTTACTACAGTTTAACAACTATTTAAAGAAAATTGTGTCCTCTACACTAGTCTACACCATAAACTGTAGAACAATAGACTCCACTGGGGCGTGAAAAATCGATATTCTTTTGTTCGGAAACGGGTAGAAATGGGAGAAAACTTCTTCCAGCGCACGAAAATCTATTTTTTTTTCTTAACGTTTTAGCGCAAGTCAGATATCATGGCTCACAATCTCACGGCCAACGCCGTATCTGCCGTACGATCGTTGTTGGTGGGTTATGTTTTGTTTTTTCTCCTGAGCGACACATTTGCCGCAACAGCCGGACGACGCACACCTACCATATCTAACCTAAACACAGGCGGAAAACATAAGAAACCCATGGAACCTGCTTTTGAAAACGCTGGTAGGGCACCGGGACTGGAAGTTTGGAGAATTGAGGTACGTTTTTTAAAATTTTCGCTGTAAAAAGTCTGAATTACTTAAGCAGAAAACATTATAGTACTAAGTTGCGTTTCGTTTTTGTTTTGGTTCTAGTATAGTACATTCATGATTTCTTTTATATTTCATTTATTTTTCGTTTCACTGAAGCATATAAATGCAATTGAAGGTATTACATCACTTACACAATCACAAAATTTAAAAAAGTTTGTCAGAAATAACGTTTTTTTTTTGTTATATCTTTATGAGTAGGGTATTAAGATAAGGACACCATATGTTATTTAATTGATAGATATGATGGATCATCGATTTTTTCCCTGGTATTAACACCCTCTATTCATTCCAACAGATAACATGTGAAAATGTATGATTCATGTTAATGGCTTGTTTGTTATACACTTCATTACATCTGATAACAAATTATCAGTTACCACATCGATCTTTCTATCCATGTGAATTTATTTTTGACCCTGAGTCAATAAAAGTTTTGCGCTTTCATTCCTAAAATAACACTTCATAAAAATTTCATTGCTGACATCTGTTCTGCAGAACAGTACAGAAAATGTATATTCAACTTTGAATTATTAAAATAGATCTGCTGTAATTTATTTTTTAAAAATAATAATGTATATCCAGACATAATTTCTTATTCATATAATAAACTAGAAAAAGTATTGATAATTATATCCATAACACAACAAACAAACCTATGTTATAATTTAACCTTGAATTTAAACTATTTTTCGCTTGTATTAGAAAAGTGAATCACTTTTAGCATTGTTTTGTAATTCAGTTTAGGGGAATTAAAGATTTTCGCCAAAAAAATATTCTCACCAAACAAAGAACTTTAAAATTGGTTATTTTTACCTCTAAAACATCTGTGGTAATCTATTTAAAATTAAAAATTCTTCCAGTTTATTTTTAAATTCGTCCTGAAAAACAGAACCAGCTTATTTTTTTCAAAGTCACTTCAACAAAATAGTTCACATATTTAATGTAATTTATTCATTTATTGTCAAAATTGATTGTTTACAGAACTTCAAACCTGTCGCTTACCCAAAGAATGATTACGGTAAATTTTACACTGGGGATTCCTATATAGTTTTATTCGTAAGTGTATTTGATTCGATAATTAATTAATTTAACAGATAATTAATTCTGGATTTATTTTTTTAGACTAGAGAAAAAAGTGGTGTATTCAGTTGGGATATTCATTTTTGGTTAGGAAAAGAAACGTCACAAGTAAGTATGCGCATGTCCGCGCATGCGCAATTAAAAAAAACTTTACTATTTTAAAACGAATAATTTTTTTAAAATTCAGGATGAAGCTGGTGCAGCAGCAATTTTAACAGTACAATTAGATGACCAATTAGGTGGTGGTCCAGTCCAATATCGTGAAGTACAAAACCACGAGAGCCAATCGTTTTTGTCTCATTTCAAAAATGGGGTTCGTTACGCGCCTGGGGGTGTTGCTTCCGGTTTTACTCAAGTCGACAGAGATGCATTCGAGACCAGGTTGTTCCATGTTAAAGGAAAGAGGAATGTTCGTGTTAAGCAAGTTGATGTAACAATAGCTTCGATGAACAAAGGCGATTGTTTCATTTTGGATATTGGGAAAACGATTTACGTTTATGTCGGTCCGACTGCTAAAGGCGTTGAGAAGCTGAAAGCGATCAGTGCAGCTAACCAGATAAGAGATCAAGATCATTCGGGACGAGGAAAAGTTATAATCTTGGATTCTTCTGCCCTCGATTCAGAATATGATGATTTCTTTAAAGCGCTTGGTGGAGGGTCAGCCGACGAAGTACCGGATGATTCTGCCAGCAGTAGCGATGATGAATTCGAAACACAAGTCGAAAGGGCAGTTACCTTATCTAGAGTATCTGACAGCACGGGAAGATTGGTTGTTGAAGCAATTGGAACCAAACCACTTCTACAATCGATGTTGGACACCGACGATTGCTTCATCTTAGAAACTGGTGGTGCTAACATTTACGTTTGGGTTGGAAAGAAATGCAATGCCAAAGAAAAAACTGAAGCTATGAATAAAGCGCAACAATTTATCCAATCTAAGAATTATCCTGCTTGGACTCAAGTGCAAAGAATTGTCGAAAACGCAGAAACAACCAGTTTTAAGCAATATTTCCAAACGTGGAAGAGTGCCACAGAAACTTATAGCAGACTCATCCGTTCTGCTGATGAGAATCCACAAGCTAAATTGGAATTGAAGAGTTCAGGAGAAGCTCCAGAATTTATGCCTGATGATGGTTCAGGAACGGTTGAAATTTTCAGAGTAGAAAACTTTGAGCTTGCCGATGTAGATCCAGAAACCTACGGAAAATTCTTTGGAGGAGACTCCTACGTCCTCAAATATAACTATGGTGGAAACAATTGGATTATATATATGTGGCAAGGAAATGATTCTTCCATTGATGAAAAGGCAGCATCCGCTTTCCAAGCTGTTCGATTGGATAATGAACTTAATGGAAAGGCCACTCAAATCAGAGTGGTTCAAGGACACGAACCAAAACACTTTTTGCATATTTTCAAAGGAAAACTTATCATTTTCTTAGGCGGGCATGCAAGTGGTTTCAAAAATATTAAAGAACACGACACTTACGTTGAAAACGAAACTCGTGTTTATAAAGTTAGAGGAACCAACGATGTTGATGTCAGAGCAGTTCAAGTACCAGCAAATTCATCTAGTTTGGAATCGGACGATGTTTTCATAGTTGAAAATGATGCCAATACGTGGATTTGGTTCGGAAGCGAATCAAATGATGTCGAAAGAAATCTAGCAGGAAATTTCTTAGAACTACTTGCACCGGGTTCAAGCCACATTGATGTGGAAGAAGGAAATGAACCTGATGAATTGTGGGGTGCCTTAGGAGGTAAAACGGAATACAAGAAGAGCTTTATGGAAGATTTGAAACCTTTGTCCACAACTCTTTATCACGCCGCAATTAGGTCCAACAACAAACTAAAAATAGAAGAAATCAGTGACTTTACGCAAGACGACTTGGTTGAAGATGACGTCATGATCTTAGACGCTATCAACCAAGTTTTTGTTTGGGTCGGAAACGATTCTACGATCGAAGAGAAGGATAAAAGCTACGATTACGTACAAACTTACTTGAAAAAGCACAATCGACCGGGAACTGTCGTTTTTGTTATTAAACAAAGCGAAGAACCCGAAGCCTTCAAAAATTTATTCCCATCTTGGGACGATGAAGCGGAAAATACAGTTTCGAAAAAATTACAGAAAAATAGTTTCGCTGCATTAAAACAAAAATTCCAAGAAGAGTGAATAATTGTATTTTTAAATTAATATATTTACAAAAATATTTTATATTTTTTATTGATGTTTATTGTTTGCTATAAATTGATAATAAAGCTCTTGAGAAACTAAGAATTAATTTCTTAATCATTTAATACCGACCGGGAACTGTTGTTTTTCTTATTAAACAAAGCAAAGAATTTGAAACTTTCAAAAATTTATTACTAACTTTGGTCCGTGAAATACTTACACAAACAAAAATTCCAAGAAGAAGAGTGAATAATAATAATGAATTATTTCCTTAATCATATGGTCTTCGGTCTTCTAATTTATCATAAACAAACAAGTTTGATTAGTATTAATAGATGCTAGGAATAATTGATTTTTGTATCATACTTCAGAGTGGTCGGTAATGAAGATTGGAACTGACATCTGTCAAATTTGTTGATGTTTTTGGTTAGGTGGTTTTAAATTTCACAACCATGTCAGAAAATTTGATTTTGTTTAATTATGTTTTTGGGAATTATCATTTTGCAGACTCTATCAAAATCCCCACAATTAACAACGGACAGGTTTCTGAATTGGCTTATATTCTACTGAACAAACATAACCTCCCAGATTACATCTCGAAGGGTACCAATAATTTTAATCTATTACAACAATAGATGACAAACACTTTGTTTTTATTAGATTTAATTACCAAATTAAGTAAATTCACAAAAGAGTACAGAGAGGAGCAGTATAACAACGCGACAACCGAATTATTAAGAACTTGTAAAGAAAATAGGTTAGACGTTGAAGACATAACCAAGGAATGGGAAAAAATTATACGAGAGGTAATCATTTTCGAATTGGTCTTAAACGATTAATGATATTTTCATAATTGAGTAGGAAATGGCGGAACATGGCGAAAGAAAATGCGCTTCTGACGAAGAATTATTTGCCACTGCATATCACAAAATGGTACATTCGCCAGCCTTAGAAACGATGCTTAAATGGGAACACGTATACGCTCAGACAGTACGAGAAAAGTGTAATGAAAGAGATCGATTGGTCAAAAAATTATCTGACAAGTAAGTTTGTACGCCAGTACTACTAAGTCCATAAAAAGTCTTTTTATATATATATATATATATATCTGTTTTGTATATATCTTTACAGACAAGCTGATGAGATGTCAACAGCCGAAAAACGTTTAGAGAAAGGAGTAACGGAATCAGACATAAACGTTTTAATTGGGAAACATTTTGAAGATCAAACACTACTACAAGTCAAGCTACAAAGCGAAATCGATACATTAAAAGAAGCACAAAGGAGAGAGTATAGGGAGTGGTTGATGCAGATGTTAGAACAAAGTCAAACAAATAAATCTTTACCAACACCAAGGTGAGACTGCGAAATTTTCTTCCCTCACTTTCCCTTTTCCTCTACCTTTCTTCACTTCTGTATCATATCTTTCCTATATACTCTCTCCTTTTTGTATCTCTTCTTCTCCCCTTTTGTATGTTCCCTTCCTTTGATATCGTCGCTTCTCTTTTGTATCTTATACCTCTTCTATATATACCCTCTCTTTGTATCTTCTCTTCCTTCTGCATCTTCTCTCCCTTCTGTATCATCTATGTTTTCTCTATCTTATATGGCTTCTATATCTGGCCTCCTGAGAGTGAAGATATCTTCACTCATATCCTACTGCTCTTCCATATCTTTTTTCCCATCTTATATCCCTTCTATATCTCCACCCCCTTTTGTATCTTCTCCCTCTACTGCTTTTCTTCAAACTTTTTTCTTCCCATTTTTCCTCCCTTTCCTATCTCCTCTCTCTTCTGTATCTTCTAACTTTTTTCCCTTTTGTGTCTTCTATCAAGTTGTTTTTCTATCTTTCCTCCCATTTGCATCTTCCCTCCCTTTGATATCTTACCGCATTTCTGTATCTTCTCTCCCCTCTCCTTGTTTGTCTCATCTTCCTTCTGAATATATTACCTGCCTTTCATATCCTATATCCCTTGTGTATCTTCCATCCTTTTTGTATGGTCTCTTTATTCTGTATCTTCCCATTTTTCTGTCTTTCCTCCCTTTTGTGTCCCCTCTCTCTTCTGTATCTTCCAACTTTTTTCTATCTTTCTCCCTTCTGTATCTTCTATCATTTCTGTATCTTCTATCACTTCTGTATCTTTTATCATTTCTGTATCTTATCCCATCTTGCCTTCTTTCTATATCTTTTTCTCTCTGTTCGATATTTTCGAATTTTTCTTTTCTCCTTTTTGAATCTTCGCTCCGTTTTATATCTTAACTCTCTTCTGTATCTTCTAACTTTTTTCCGTTTTGTATCCTCTATCTCTTCTATATCTTCCCTCGTTTCTGTATCTTCCCTCGTATCTGTATCATCCCACCCCTCTCCTTTTTTGTCTTATTTTCCTTTTGTATGTTACATCCCTTTCACATCTTCTATCCCTTCTGTATCTTCTAGCTGTCTTCTATATCTTCCAAGTTATTTTTTTGTCTTTCCTCCCATTTGTATCTTCCCTCCCTTTGATATCTTACCGCACTTCTGTGTCTTCTCCCCCCTCTCCTTTTTTGTCTTATCTTCCTTCTGTATATTACCTTCCTATCATATCCTATATCCCTTGTGTATCTTCCATCCTTTTTTTATGGTCTCTTTATTCTGTATCTTCCAATTTTTCTGTCTTTCTTCCGTTTTGTGTCTCCTCTCTCTTCTGTATTTTCCAACTTTTTTCTACCTTTCTCCCTTCTGTATCTTAGAAGATACAGATAGATCATTTCTGTATCTTCTATCACTTCTGTATCTTTTATCATTTCTGTATCTTATCCCATCTTGCCTTCTTTCTGTATCTTTTTCTCTCTCTTCGATATTTTCGAATTTTTCTTTTCACCCTTTTAAATATGCGCTCTGTTGTATATCTTAACTCTCTTCTACATCTTCTAACTTTTTTCCGTTTGGTATCCTCTATCCCTTCTATATCTTTCCTCGTTTCTGTATCTTCCCTCGTTTCTCTATCTTCCCCCCTTTCTCCTTTTTTGTCTTATTTTTCTTTTGTATGTTACATCCCTTTCACATCTTCTATCCCTTCTATATCTTCTCCCTGTCTTCTATATCTTCCAAGTTGTTTTTCTGTCTCCTCCCATTTGTATCTTCCCTCCCTTTGATGTCTTACCACACTTCTGCGTCCTCTCTCCCTTCTCCTTTTTTCTCTTTTCTTCCTTCTATATTACCTTCTACTTTATATTACTACCTTATATTACCTTCATTTCATATCCTATATCCCTTGTGTATCTTCCATCCTTTTTGTATGGTCTCTTTATTCTGTATCTTCCCATTTTTCTGTCTTTCCTCCCTTTTGTGTCTCCTCCCCCCTTCTGTATCTTCTAACTTTTTTCTATCTTCTCTCTCTTGTGTATCTTCTATCATTTCTGTATCTTTTATCATTTCTGTATCTTATCCCATCTTGCCTTCTTTCTGTATCTTTTTCTCCCTGTTCGATATTTTCGAATTTTTCTTTTCTCCCTTTTGAATATGTGCTCTGTTTTATATCTTAACTCTATTCTACATCTTCTAATTTTTTTCCATTTTGTATCCTCTACTCCTTGTATATCTTCCCTCGGTTCTGTATCTTCCCTCCCTTCTCTTTTTTTGTCTTATTTTCCGTTTGTGTGTTACGTCTCTTTCACATCTTCTATTCCTCCTACATCTTCTCTCTATCTTCTATATTTTCCAAGTTGTTTTTCTGTCTTTCGTCCTATTTGTATATTCCTTCCCTTTGATAGCTTATCGCACTTCTGTACCTCTCTTCTCTACCTTCTAACTTTTTTCCCTTTTGTATCTTCTATCCCTTCTATATCTTTCCTCGTTTTTGTATGTTATCTCCCTTTCATATCTTATGTCCCTTCTATGTCTTTCCTCTTTTCTGTATCTTCTATTCCTTTTTTACATTCTATTCTATTCTGTTTTATCCCTTCCTATTATATCATCCTTCTCTTTTTTTTCTGTTTTCTCTTCCTTCTGTACCTTCCATTCCTTCCCCCTTATCCCTCTAGTACTTATTTTCTCTCTCTCTCTCTCTCTCTGATATATTTTATCTCTCTCCTTTATGACCTCTCTCATTATTTACTTGAGTTCTTTGTAATACTATAAATACAGATACTCAATTTGTATTTCAGGAATTCTCCATTAGCACCAATACCACTTTCTTTATTAACGACAAATTCTAAAGTATCTAGGCATAGTAAAGTAGAGAATCAAATTTTAGAGGAAAGTTTTACGATACACTTAGGTTCACAATTAAAACAAATGCATAACATTCGAATATTACGAGCGAACGTGATGAGTTTGTGTGATATCCACGATGAGTCGTAAGTAGAAATTTTTTTAACAATGGTTGGGTAGCAAAAATGTTTGATTGGAGGTCAACACCAACACCGCAGTGTCTTCAAACAGCTCTAGGGTTATATTCTAACGATTTAAGTGGCTTAGTTCTAATAACGGACGATACAATACCATCGCGGATGACCGAACAGTTTCGGAAGATTTGTCAGAAGACGACAGAGTTCCATTTCCAACACATCGACGACCAGTTGGAGATAATAAACACTTTACAAAAGCACAAGTCGACGGCTGTCAAAGCGAACTCAAATCGAAAAACTAGCAGACATTTGCAATCGGGCGACTTCTACATTACGAGGCATTCTAACCTCTCCCAAGTGCACGTCGTTTTTCATATAGTTGCCGACGATAGCATCAGAGGAAACGATATAAACAGTAGGCATCCCGTTGTGTTGGGACTTAGAAATATCGTGAAAACAGCCTGCTCCAACGATATCACCTCGCTGACCATTCCGTTATTGTTGAGCTACGAGATGTCGGAGGATATGACTATATCTTGGTGCGAGAAACGAGCGGAACTCGTTTTTAAATGCGTTAAAGGTTTTATGATCGAAATGGCTTCGTGGGGTGGCTCCGATTTAAAAAATTTACAATTTATGTTGCCAGAGGTATATCAATAGTTTGTAGTATTACAACAAATATAATCATTGTTTATTTACAGGGGATATCAAGCGAAGTATTCCAGTCGTTAACAGATATGTTACCGCGGATATTTAAAGTTTCTAATCCACTTATTCTTCAAAGCTCGAAAGAGAAAATGTGATATTTAAAGATTTCTATTTCTAACACGTACGAATGACTGGTGTATTTTATAAAATCTTTGTTATGCAATTGTTTAAATTATATTACAGAAAATCTTTTTAACAATAATAAATTATACAGACTTAAACGCATTTTTATTTCACTTTGTCCAATAACTCCTAAATGGTGCGACTTTCGCCAAATGTATGTTGAATAAAATAGACCATAAATTCCATAAAGACCATAAAAATTGTAATAATAAATTTTTTATTTCGAAAAATAAAATTTTAAAATATAGATTAATGTATGTGACATTGTGACAAATGAGAGATTTTACCCTCTACATAAAAAAACAGAAATCAATAATACACATTTTCCTAAGTGTAGAGTTCGCTATTTCGCATGCAGATGTCGCTAGTTGTATGAAAACGCAGAGAAAATTTACATTACCGACACTGTCAGTAAACCGCATGCGCAGCAATGAACGCCAGTTTAAAGTTTAAAAACGTCGTTCGTGTGGGAACTTTTGATTTACTTGGTGAATTATTAAAAAGCGCAAATCCGTGACAAATGTGACAAACTGAGTGCTGTCTTGGGATACTGGAAGCCCAAAATGTTCTGCGTGTTGTGAAAATGAATTCTATTAATATATTATGAAATTTATTAATGGAAATTTAAAGTATCCAAAGAAAATGAATTGAAAAAAGTTAACAAAATAAAAAGGTATACATGATATATAATAAACACATAAAATATATCATAAATTAAATAATAATGAAACAAAAATGAATGAAACAGTGCTCTCACCTATAGGCATTTATCTTTACATTTTTTTAATGTTCGAAACTGATTGGTCGTTAACGGAACAGGTAAGGTTAACAAAGGATATCCAGGTGTGGTGGAGGGGGAACCCTGCATCTCTATTGAGGTTATTAGGATGTTTAAGGATGGTATCAAGCATATTTCTATTAAAAAACAAAAAAAAATCCTGTACAATCATATTTTGTTTTCACTATTATTAGAGTATGTGACATACGGTGTGAGTCAATAGTGTGTTATCCTACGGTATCTCTTGTGGTCAAGTGGTCAAAGGTCAAACTAAGATTTTTTTATAGTAAGGTTTGCATTTGGCTATTGAAATTTATAGCAAATCTAAATTGTAGTGTAATGTAAATTGTAATTATAGTATAATAATAATGATTTAGTTGCCAATATTGCAACTAAATCGTACGACAAGATCAAAAGCGTCATTGTTCGGTTTATCCTTTGTATTCTGTTCTCTATTTGTGGGAATAACATCGACATTTCCCATAGAAAGATTAAATCTTTCAAAATCGCGTGTTTATTTTTCCATACCTTTATAGGTTTTAGTTTCACGTTGGAAGGGTTGCATTTAAAAAATTGTGGCCCCTTTTTTTCCAAAGCCATCTCACTAAAACCCCAGAGTAATGGTATATATTTCAGCTTTAAGCCTCTCATTTTTACCGCAAACCCTATATATTTTATCCAAAACTGCAAGTAAAACGGGTTGCATAACTATAATCTATTGCTAGGAAGACAACAGTTGTGTTCGTAAGGGATTTGATTACTCGATAAATGAGTTAAATTTGATTTTTAAAACCGAAAACGTATATTTTCACACTTTTTTCTTTTCTTTTGTAGTTAATTTAATAAAGAGTTAGGTTAGCATCTTTCGTATTATGTTATAATACTGGTGGTGCAATCGTGCGGTCAACGATCAAACGGTATTGTCGTCACCGATCGATCGATATCGTGTCGATAGATGCCGTGTCCGCCGATAGATGCCGTCAGGGTGCTGTAGCGCAGTTTTCTTCACAATTTGCGAAGATATGACCTACCTAAGACGTAATGACCCCCTATCAAATCGATTCTTCTCGTCGAAATAAGATGTAAAATGTGACAGTTCTTGTTATTTTTTACTTCTACCTACGTTTTAACCTAACCTAAGTTTTAACATTATCGACTGTCGAGACTATAAATGTAATGTGCATTCTACCAAAATCGACTAAAAATAATAAATAACATCTGCCGTGACAAACGCTGATACATTTTGAAACTGAACTTTGAGCTTTTTATATAATTTATAGGTTGTACATACAGGATTATACAGGCACATGTTGCAAATGCGCCTTGTTAATTTATTTTGTGAACAAAATCGATGCCATAAATTTATTTCCTCCCCATTTATTTTAGTTTAGACATTTTGTCCTTGATGCTAATTCTTAAAAAAAAAAAACAAGTTTTGTAGATACTTTGATAGAGCAAAAATAGGAATGTAATTAATAATGGCGAGTTATTGCGCATTACCTTGCACTAATAGTCAGTTCTCCTAATTGTCAACTTTCCTAATTGTCAACTGTCCTAAATGTCAACTTTCCTAATTGTCAAACTTTCCTAATGGAGAAGATGTCAATTTATGGTGACATTCTCCTCTTCTGGTATTAAATATTGATCAAAGGTATAATCAGATCAATAATTTTAAGGGGTGGCATCCATTTTGCATAAGAGGGTGGGATAAGCAACTGTAGAAATTACTATCTAGACCGTCTAGACTCTCCTATTTCCACTTGCATGTGTATTTGGTATAAAAGTGACCACACCTGTTCCAACACCACTTTCCAACGTTTCGCTGTAATTGCGTAGTTTGCATATGAAAAATTTAGTAGCAAATAAAGAATTTATATCATAGTCCGCTTACCTGAGTGTCCTAAATAATAAACGCTTCCAAACCATTTAAAACATTTAAATATAGAACGAATAAATACGCCTAAAATAGTTTTATTGCATTTGAAAATAGGCGCACCTTCAAATATATTTTTATTTTACAACTCGAAGAAAAAAAATCCCCTCCAAATCAAGATGCTTAGATGACAGAAAATAAGGGGTATAAATCAAGCAGTGTTAATTATAGTACAGTAGCAACGGAACATATTTCTCAGAAGTCGAAGCAACGTGGAAGCAATTCATTGTAATTTGATCATGATATGATAATATTTAATGATTTGTAACACGTTCATTCAACACAATAATTTAAGGAGACATAATTTAAATTTATTTACATAGAGAGACATAGAATTAACATTACCCCTACAATCTATGGAATCAAGTAGACAGTGCGCATGCGTCCCTTATTGTACGCCTGCGCTTATCACAACGGACATGCGTACTGTGAAAATAAATCTAATATCTTTTATTTTTCGATAATTATCGATATATTAATCAATTTCGATGTAGAACTAAAGCAAGTAATGTACCGATAATGATCGAATTTTCGAGCTGTGAAAGTGACGATGGGCAGTCCTCGATGTAATTTTTGGCGGGATCGCCGCTTAGCACCGGAGTCGCTGATTCAGCCCAGCTTGGCTGCGAAGACGAGAGTTCAGTTGCGCTCTAGTTGTCGCTGGCGTCAGTTGCACTCCGTAGATATACCGAATGTGCGCGAACATGTGTTCGTGCGACGGAAATTGAATGGTTCAAATTTGTAGCCTATTTGTCTGACGGTTGCCGCCATTTATAACTTGAAAAACTGTCATGCGGTTGTACCGGTGTGTGTGACGTAGTGAACATGTTTTTGTTAGTTTGTGGAACCTTCTTCTTTGCCTCGTCTGTCCTTTCAGACAATTTGGGTAAGGTTTATCTCTTTGTTTGTAAATGTTTGAGGTAAATTCAGGTCTAACAGTAAGAACGTTTTCCAGCCACAGGAATTTAGAGAGGATTTAAGAACTTAATAAGGGAGCAGAGTTTTTGGCTAAATTCGCATTGGGCCCAAAAACAGTTTCAAATTTTAAATTGTTAGGTCCAATCTTTCAAAGCGACGAAATTTGCGTGTTTGCAAACGAGTTTAGGCAAACTCTGCGGCTTACCAATTGGTTGATTCTTATGGAAAATTCATGATTCCCAGGGGTTCCTTGAGGATTTGTGCGGTTTCTAAAATTCCTGCAAAATGAACACGAAGGGCCGGAACATGGAAAAACCTTTGTATCTAGCGGGCTTAGGATAATTTCCGTAGCATACTATGTTTAAAGGGTGCATAAATTTGCGCAGTGCAAATCCAGAGAATTCCTTTGTTAATACATAAAAAATAGGATGTTCATTTTTAGCACCCCGTAAATTTCCTCCACAAATATTCGAACCATTTAACAACAAATTTAGTTCATTTCGTAAATCTGTCTTAAATTTCCGTCCCTATTCCATCCCCTAAATGACGCTAATATCTTGCGGCACCACTGTATCTTCGTATTGACATCTACCACCCTTAAAAGTAATATTTCACATCCGGTTGTGTGGTCCACATGTTAAAGGTATGTTAAAGAGACACCTGGATGGGTTTCCCCTAATAAATAAATTACTGCATCTCACAATAAGATTTCTGCATTATTCAAATAGGTTTCTATAAAAATCAACCGATCATAGCAAGAAAATCAAATAAAACACAATAAAGCGTTCATTATGTAAACAGCGGGAATTCAGTATTTGAGAGTAAGTTTGGTTGCATATCCTGCAGATTATAATTGGTTGAGATGTTCTCACGTACTGTTTATAACGCATGCGCATACCTGCGAAGCGTAACCGACTCGTTACCGAAATTGTATAAAGTTTTTTTATTCCCTTGTTTTATATGATCTTTTTTGTGTACGCAAAAAATAGACAAATATGATCGATTTCATGAAACGTTTTGTTCGCCAATCTGCATGTTTATAAAGTTTCGCTTTTTTATTGCGCAACCATTACAATCGCAATAAAAACGTCCGGTAATATGTCAACGAATTTCATAAAATATTGCCACTAGCCCTGAGGTCAAATATCAATAAAGCTATGTACATTGGAGTTCCCAACTTTGCCGCTTTCAACTCCGTGTTTTTGAATGCGACCTGACAGCCAAGCTAACGCTTAAAGTTCTTCGAAATATCTGACTTTCCACTAACGCCCCGACGCTGTGATGATTTACTTCAAATGCGTGCCGTCAAAATTTTGTTTTGCTGTATAAAGATGATAAATGTGCGTTTTAAAATTTTCGATAATCATTCTGATTTCTTTGGCTGTAGTGTACAGCTTTTCTATTCTCATTCCACAGGAAAGGTTGTTAGAATTTAAAGTCTATATGTATGATTACTCGATTAAAATCCAGTTTTGAGGTTAGATTAAGGGAGTCATCCCGTCGGAGTCGTTCGGAAGTTACACCGTTGAAGAGGGTTTGAACAGCGTTACAGCTCGAGCACTCGAAGAATCGGACCACTTCTCTTGCGCTTCGGTTTCTTACCTGAGCCCTTTTAATACAAACACAGGTATAAATACACAATAGAGAAGCCGTTATATTCTCTAAACTCATTTCCTGTTTCGAATATAAGGATTAGTTTAGTCTTGACTGAGCACTCAAAACGTTCGAACATAGACGTTATACACAGATGTGTTTCACGCGATTACTTTTCGAAGTAAATAACAGGCGAATGTCAAAAACTTTTAAATGAAAATTGGATGCATTTGAAACTTGAAAATTCTGCGCCCGATTCAGCAGAGCGACCGAATAGAAACCGTATAAGAAGTTTTGCTGGAGCGTCAACACAAACAAGCATAGCCCTGTTAGTGGTGCGGTAAAGCTTTAGAGCAATTTTCTTATGCAAATCTTGTAAGGAAACAATAGCAACTAAGATGACATTAATACGCAACTAGCCCGGTATGCCTCCGTATGTCGTGGGGTTATTAAAAAACAGTTTATACACAGTTTAGGAACGCCAAGTTTGATACGTCGTTAAATATGAAATACGAAGCGCCTGCTAATCGTTAAACCAAACTGTTTAATTATTTGCAAGCGAGAAAAGTAGTTTACAAACTGTAAAAGATAACTTAATTACCCAACAAAAACGTGGGATTTGGCGAGCTATGTCGGAATATTATTTTCTATGGACCATAACAAAGCCACAACGATATATCGCATTACTAAATAATTTACAGTATGAACAGATAGATAAGAAAAGAAAAGGGTGTTAACTCATAACTGTTTGCACTGTTTTTGGTGCAATATTTGATTAATTTGGATCAATATGATGGGAGCTGAACATTGAGGTTAACCTGCGCATCCATTAAAGTCCCTAGATGTATAAAGTACCGCGATTAACTTTCAAATTATCTTAATTTCTATTTTTTATTGTATATTTTCTATTTATCACACTATTTATCGCACTATTTTCAATTATCTGGA
Source organism: Diorygopyx duplodentatus (assembly GCA_033557515.1). Taxonomy (NCBI): domain Eukaryota; kingdom Metazoa; phylum Arthropoda; class Insecta; order Coleoptera; family Scarabaeidae; genus Diorygopyx; species Diorygopyx duplodentatus. Next base: position 17,330 of record JAWQRJ010000883.1, read on the forward strand.
TATCTAAGATTTTATATTATATTTAGTACCTGGAAGACCGAGCTCGCTCGGGGGATAAAAACACCAAAAAACATTGTATAAAAACCCTATCAGAAGAGTGAAATGTAAAACTAATAGACCGAGCTAGCTTTTTTTAAATTTCTTATACTGGTGGCGCCATCGCACGGCCAAAGATAAAACTATCGCCATAGCCGATAACAGAGTTCTGTATCGATGTTTCCCACGTGCTTTTGCCACAATTTATTTATTTACGATATAAAATGAATTTACTGAGAGTCGAGACATATTTCAATAAATTCCTGGCACCGGATTATCGATATCCTGCAAATATCGGCCGGCAACGTAAAGCTGTTTGCCCTGGCTGGGGAATACATACATACAGGATTAGCACGTTTAAGAATATTAAGTACCTGGAAGACCGAGCCCGCTCGGGGTTAAAAATATTAAAAAAAAACATTGTTTTCCACCCCTAACAAAGTTCGCCCGGATAGCAATAGACCGAGCTAGTTCATATATGCAACCAAGATTGTCCAAGAGTGTACGACTGGTTGACGAACTGACCTGTTTGAC
>JAWQRJ010000884.1:0-17892 GCA_033557515.1 Diorygopyx duplodentatus
AAAAATACTTATCAACAAATTATACAAAACACATACTTTACAAGAGAATATTCAGGGGCGGGTCCAGATTTGTTAGTTGAATGGGGACTTGAAACTGAACATGGAAAAATTCTTCGTCAATTTTTGCTGACTAATATTAATTTTGTTGTTGATTAATATTAAAACTGAACTAAACAAATGTCCTTTCTCGTATTACTTATTATAACATGCTGCTGCAGATTATTTCATTTAGGTAGCTACTTATTGAGTGTGGTGAGTAACAATATTAGTCTATAATTTTGAGTTTAGCTGCTTCAGTCAAAATATTAAACTCATCCATGATGGACCTCCGAGTTGCTTTGTTAAAAATGTATCGAACAATTTCGGCAACAATTTTTTCTAACATTGATATTGATTACGTTGTTTTTCTGATACATAAAAACCCTAAAGCTAAAGTCAATTGTAAAGCTTTTTAATTCCCTTACATATGTTTGGATAGACTGAACTATCATTCTCAAAGGCTAAATGACAATATAAACATTTTATTCTTATGGTGTTGTAGTCGTCTCTCTAGTCGTCTCCTAGGTGGGTTTCATACCTCTTGATCTTCATCCAGTATATCCAGCAACGGAGAATTTATAAGATCAATCTGTTTACTCATCTGCTTCTAAAATGTCGATGTACGTTTTTCGTTGCAATATTGTAAAAATTAAATATTATTCTGTGACGTCATGTGATGGCTGTGTTCAATTAGGTATTTGGCATAGTTTAACTTGTCTTTAGCAACGTACATGTTCTTTGTATCTAACATCGAAATTTCTAATTGTCTGTCCTATGTACATGAAGCTGCATAATGAACAATTTACTTTGTACACCACAGATTGGATAATATCGTGTGTATTGTCTTTAACGTTGAATAAAGTTCTAAAAATGCTTGTTATTTCTAAATGTCGTTTTATATTTCTTTGTTATATTAAGTATGTTTGCTACTTTTCTGATATGTTTCCAAGATACGGAATGGAAACGTATTTAGTTTTATCTTTTTGTTGAGTATTGTTTGGATAAATTTCTCTATAGCTAATTGATAATCTTTATGTTTGATTAATGTGTCAATTAGTTTCGAATGGTAGTGGTTAGCGACTTTTGAAAACATATTTGTACCAAATGAAAACATCAAAACTAACTAGTTTTGAGTTTAGTAATACGTTTATGTTTGTTAGTTTATTTAGTAACTCGAAAGAATTTTTAACTCCGAATTTGTTTTTGAGTATTTTGGTTTGTATTGTATTGATTATGTTATGTTAATATAATAAGCTTTGTTTGTGAAACTTCTTTTTGAAATTTTTTGTGGGATCTTTGTTTAGAATATTTAAATACTCTTTCTCCATGAATCTTTTACCTTGCATATAATAAGTATCTTTTGAAGAATGACTAAGGTGTTACCTTTAACCTTTAAATTGATTTTAAAAGTGAAATGTTAGAAATTTATTTTTGTGGTACTGTTCGTCTTTCTTTAAAGATCTATTTGTCATTAAATTACAAATTTGAAGTTTTACGTAATTGCTTATGATTTGTTTTGATCCTTTGTAAGAATAGTTTCACATTATGCTGCCAAAATCTATTTAACCTTCTTGGGAAATTTTGGAAAAGGACAACATTTAAAAGCTTTGCTAAGAAATTGTGTTTCTCTGTCATCAAATTGGGTGTCTGACAAACTTATGAATCATGGATAACATTCTATAGAATTCTCTGTTTTATCAGTGATTTGTTGTATATGTTTTTGGTGTAATAACTTTGAAAGTTTGTTTCTTTGTGTGGAGTATTTTTTGTATTTATTGTAGCGGACAATTTGTCTAATGTCATTACCGAAAATGTCAAATTCAATGTTATGTAGTGTATGTGTAAGTTCTGTATAAAGTACCTTTAAGTAAATCCACAGAAATCTGTCGCCCAATTTCAGCATAAACAAATATATGTTTGTTTGGGTGGTTTATTTATTTCTTTTTGCATTAAATTACATTTGCAGGTCTTTCAGTTGGTACTTACAACAACCTTTTGGTCGTAATTTTTTTAATGATGAAGCTTCGTTTTATTTACTAACTAAACTTAGCCTATGGACTCTTATATCGAGGACGCTTATATCCATAAGCTTTTTATTGCATATTGCCACACATCACATAAGTACGTACAATAGAAGATGAGATTCTGGAAAATTTACTTCCTAAAAATTAATATTACATATTCGCTAGCACCAACCAATGACAACACTTTTATTCTGATACGGTATTTTTTGAATAATTTAATTGGAAAATAGCGGATGTTAAGAAAAGGACATACCTCAAAAACTGTATGGTAGAATTTGATTTGAAATCTAAAATGATTGCAATGGAATTGATATATGGTTTTTCCTCAAAATTGAAACACCATCTTCCCCGCAAAATATTGATTAGTTACGACTGGCAGACACTTTTAAACTGAATACCGTAGATATATTCTGGTGTTACGTAATAAAATTAACCGTTTTTGTTTTCTTATTAACTTTCAGCGCTGTACAATTTGCTGTTTTTTTTGGCAAATTTTTTACAAAGCCGATATCTGTTTTGAAATCACTCTCGAAAGAAAATTTTCTTTGGTTGATTTGGTATGGAATTCACTGACGACCAGTTTTTATTATATTGATCAAACCTGTAATTGCAAATTTTGTACCATAATATATCAATTCACAAGCAATATTAATTGCTGAGAAATAAAATAATCTTTGTATACCTTAATAGACATAATAGCTTCAAGTACAAGGTGAATGGCATAGAACATTCTATGTTGCAAGAACTTATCATAATTTATACACCCCATTGTGCGGTAAGCTGTAGGCAATTAAAGCAATTAAAATACTGCACAAAATAGGACAAATGGATAGAGCATGCGATAAGACAAAGAGGACAGAACACATGTATTAATATGTATGGTTTTTTCTTACGATCTAATAGGTGTTGCGGTTTAGTCATAACCAATTAATATAATTTCGCAATATTTATCGATTTCAATTCGTTTTGAGACCACCAGAGATCTTTGTCATTGATACGTATTATCATTTTGAATACAGCTTGACAGTAGGTGATAAATGATTTGCAATTTCAAAATGCATACGTGACATAAGTAATTGTTAGTTGCGCTCGGGCAGAATAACAACAACGCCAATGTGGTGCGAATTTCAAAACTTCGGGTTATTGTTGCGAATGTATTTGGCTTTGTTATGTATTGTAGCGCTCGCGAACAAGAACAACAGCAGACGGTGAACGATAACGACGATTTTAACGATCTTCGACTGCATGGGCACGATCTGTTCTACTATTTTGCAACGCGCGTCTTGTTCCAAGACAATTGGCTGCAGTGTCGTATTTCGCTTGTTTCTAATATCTAGGCCACCTGTGTAGTGAAACACGAATTGTCGTTTGCCATGGGAATTTACCGGCGCGTGTATATTGATCAAATTTATTACCATTTTCTGCAAACATAACGATGTATTAAAAAAGAAGCAAGTATTAAAATAAACTCGCCAAGAAACATAACTCACATTCATTTATATAAGCGGGATTTGTAATTGACTGATAACTTATTGGGTTTGATTAATGTTTTTGTATTTATAATTAATTTATATTTTATTGCAGTCGAATGAGGTGTAAAAATATCTCTGCTTGACGCAGTTTTCAGTAGTTATAGACTAATAATTACCAACAAAGCATGACATTTGTCAATTTTAATTGGGCAAGCTGGAAGGTTTTCTCGTATACCAATTTAGTGCCGATTACAAAACTGGTTCTTGGTGGCAACATATTTATTAGTCATATATCTGCTATATCTGAATATAACGTAAGTAAATTATGGATTTGGTAAGATTAACATTTTAATAAAAAGAATATATTTGGGGGTAGCATGTGCGCAGAATAGCACGTTTCACATGAAAAGTTGCGTATCTGAAAGAACTAGAAAGTGCTTAAAAAATTAAGTTACATGAGCAAAAAAATAAACTACCGAATTTTGTTTTATGATATTTCCGATTTGCTTCCACCACTAAAGAGTAGTGGAAGCAAATCGTAATTATCTTTTGTAGGTCCATAAGTACTAAATAAAACGTTTTATAAAATAAATTCTAACTGTCTATCTAATTGAATAGATACTTCTTAAAATAAGTATAAATATTATAATTATTACAAGGATGAAATATTTACACAGGGTATAAATATTCTCAGAACTCGCGCTATAGCCGAAAACGACAGATTCCTCATCAAAAACTAGGTGCATAAAGTGGTAATAAATGACGAGGTATCAATAATAGAAGATTCATGAGGAATCTGCTGTTTTCGGCTATGGCGCGAGTTCTGGGATACCTGTATAAACACATTTTTCTGCAATGTCATTTAATTTGACATAATAGAGCACTTTCGCTCGTTTCATTTTATTGTCCTCATTAATCCTTATTACCACAATTTAACTTCACTTATGGTAACTATGATTAACAGTGTAGTATGAGCCAATTAGCAATAAAGTAGTTGATGACTGTAATTGTAAATTTATGCAAGTGTCATAATGTAATTATTTTTGACCAGTAAGTACTTTTGGTTTAATAGTCACGGAATTGGTTTAATACGGAAGTAAACGTGATTTCAGTGAGTTGTTCCATTTTATTTTATGATCCTTGTTTATTCCTATCACTACAATTTAACTTCATTTATGGTAATAATGATTGGCACTGTAATACAGTCCAATTAGCAATAAAATAATTGATGGCTGCAATTGTAATTTTATGTATGAGTGTAATAAGATAATAAAGATGAAAATTATAAAAAGTTCACTGATCTGAGAAAGTATGACAGTATATATGACCTCTTTTAATGTTATAATATAATACTAACGAATCGTCTAGCAAAGAAAATGCTTTTTCAGATAGCATCGATCACATTTCATAAACGCTCCACCAACAATTCTATGGAATTCTAGCTACTATTTTTCAATTCTACAAAATTTACCATAGTAAGCAGCTAATAACGAAACATATGAATTTCGCTTGTAAGCATTTAATCCGATTTGTTCCAGCCGACGCAATAAATCCTCTTTGAAAAACAGAATATTGTCATGCATATATCAGCTACCAGGTGCGCATCATAAAATAATTCATATTCAGAATTGTTATTTAAAAAAAAAACGATCGAGCTCGTTGTATCATTGTATAATCGAAACCAAATGACACAAACCCAGTCTCATAAACTGAGTTCAATGGACCCAAAAAATCTTAAACCAATTAACGTGGACGCCCCGCTCTTAAAGAATTACGAAACACAAACTCGGTCTGATGTTATAATCTTCAATCTAGATAAGATTAACACGCTGCGTGACGTTATTGTACTCTAGGCGGTATACGAATCTTTTGCAATGTAAATCGCCTCAACTTGACCTGAATGGGCTTCCCAGCAGACCCAGGACGTCTGCTGACTCGTTGCTAATGGATCTCTTCATCATTTGATAGCCGCTTACAGCACGCCTCTTCACGCCAAAGGTTATTGCTCGAAGAGCAAGCTTTTAACGTTGTTTTATTGCATTTCGTAGTTATGTAATAAAAGAAGATATTTAAATGGATCGCCACCTATCTTTATTGGGAGATTATTCAGGATTTAAGGGGTCCATATATGGTCGCTTTTCCGTACCGGTATATATTTAATGAAGATATATACAAAAAAGTAAAAATAATTTGGCACTTGTTCTTCATTATCTGCAACTTTTGTCTTAACAATTTTGTGGGATCCCTTCCACATAACAACTTACCAATCTGTGCCTTCAATTGTTTTGTTCAACGTTGTTTTGCTTAAGTAAGAGGTGACAGGCCCATAAAGGATTCAAAAGCAAGGGGCACACCTGATCTAATCTCAAAATAAGCGCAATGCTGGGACACTATAATCCCCTTCTGAAGTTCTTCTGACTTGTCAACCATCTACAGCCATAAATCCATCATACGTAATAGTTGGTGATATTACTACCTTACTACCATTCCTTCCAAAAGTGCTTGCCAATATCAACTGGGTTGCCTACTTCCTATAAGTAATATCTTAAACTTATACTGTATCAGGCAAAGTAAGGAAAAGTTCCTTACTTCCTTCGAACCCAACCCAACACAAACTAAACAGACAAAAGTCCCAAAACTTGGGACAAAAAAACATTGTTTTCTCTTCTTTCAATGTTGTGAAAGATACAGACATTAAGAATACTTTGTTCAAATTTGAGAAAGGAAATTAGAAATACAACAAACAAACATAAAATGAGCAATAAAATAACTACACGTAACTACCTGTGTTCTCTAGAATGTTCATTCCTTAAAACCAGGGTGATACACATTATTTTGGTACATGGTATGTTCATTTGTCTCCACAACCTGTTATGATTTTTACGGAAAAACATGTAGAGGTTATCTTATAGCTTCAAATGCTCCGACAATAAAACAAATACAAAATATGGTGAATCAAAAAGAAGCGTTATACACAAAGGAACTCCACAATTTTACTGTCTGCAGATTGTGCTTCATGTACTCATGATTTGAGCAGTAAGCTAAAATCACCCATTTTACGTTCATCTAATGAAAGTCTGTTACCAATTTATGGATATAAATTTGAAAATGCTATGGTATAGACTTTTCTGATTACATATTAGAACCGTATTCCAATCTTCATAATATCTCTTACATAAGATACAAAAATTATCAAAATTACTCCGATATCGAATATTACCAAGATTGATGCCAATCAACGTTGAACATCCCTACTTTCCAATTAAGTTTATTGCTAGCGCTTATTCTTAAAAATTGAACACGTGTTCTCGTGGAATATTTATTTGTTGTAAACCACAGTACCCAACTGAGTTTTATGCTTGTTGATTGGAAGAGTTAGATAATTGCAAATTGGGTTGTGCAGGGTAATTTATTGGATTGAATTGAGGTCAAATTACTGAACTAATAGCATTCTCAGGCGATCCTAATCTTTGACTTCATTTCGCAACTCTATCTGGCTTTGGTAAAATGTAATACTTTTCGATTTTAACGATGAGTGTATCATTATTTATAACTCATAACAACATTATCATTGGGTACATTCGAATTATCTCTAGAAGAGATCTCTTTTCTCCAGCTGCCTCTTTTCTGAATTGATATACCATTCTTAGTTCGTTACCATTGTAATCGTATTACGCGCTTAACGAACCGTAACATCACATCATAATCCTCTCCACGATAAAGCGCTCGACTCTAGTTCTCTCGCACCACTTCCTGTGGCGTCCAAGCGAGACGGCTTGGCTCGTGCCTCGCCATTGAGGTTGCTGCCGGGGATTCCGTCAAATTGGAGGCGTTTTCGGAGTTCGAAGCGCGTTGGAGTGAAAGTGAAGCTCCGCTAGGTCTGTCGGCAAATAACGTTCGGATAGATGGCCAAGGTCGAGTGCGACTAGAAAACTTCCTCTCCGTGTCTTGAATGATGTAACCATTATCCAGTGCATCGAACTGTGTTTTATGTACAGATCTCTCCTCATCTTTTTATTGCCCTCACGATCTTTACGCGATTTGCAGGCGAAACGAATCGCGTGCTTCAAGTCGCCAATTACGAATCTTTATTGAGCAGTAACTGCGAATAAGATAAAATCGTTTTTTTTTTAAGAATTGAATTGGAGGAAATGAACTGAAAGGAAATAAAGCAAATAAGAGAAAACGAATAAAAGGGTGAATAACTGGGCTTTCGGGGTTCGGTATCACTATGGAAAACTACCTCCCACAATCTGCTATTATTAAACTGAACGCTCTCCACTTAAATTACGTGGCAAAAGTTGTATATAGAGGAGCACTGGAACAACTAGCTAAAGAATCACCAAAATATAAACAGGATAATAGCACTACAAGAAACTAAGCAGAGAGATCAACAAGTAAATTGACGACTATGTATTTTTCAACAGAAACCGATGAGGCGGAAATAGAAGTCAAGGAGGGTTTTTATAACACGCTAGATTGAGAATATGAAAAACTAACAGATGTGATACAAAAATAATACTGGGGTGCAAATATGTAAAGCGGAAGGGAAGAAATCTACAGACCCATAATTTGAAGATTCAGTAAATACGAAAGAACAAACGAAAATGGACAAATGCTAATAGATTTAAAGAAGGACTATGTGATAATTAAAAGTACATATTTCGAAAAGAGCATCTACAAAGGAGCATGGAGATCAGCTGATGGCTGTTATGCCAACCAAATAGATCACATTCTTATGGAAGACAAGAATATAAAGTATGTAAGAAGTTACAGAGGACCAGAAGTGAATACCACATGCTAGGAACGAAAATGAAGCAAGAAATACCAGCAAGAGAAACGCTAAACAAAAAAGGCAGAAACACAAAGCAATGGAAAAAGAAAAAGAAAGCGAAAGATACAAGGAAACATAAAAAAATACACTAAACGAGATAAATGATAAGGAGGACACGATCAAGGTTTACCGAAAGAGATAAGTAGCGAAATGAAACAAGCAGCAGAAAATAGCAGCACGAAAATAGAATAAACACGAATAAAGACAGAAGAATAAAAACAGAAACGAATTCTGATTTAATGCAGAACGTGAAAAAGAATTAAGAAATAGAAAAATATTAAGAATGGAAATGTTGAGAAAGGAAACGAACAGAACAAGAGAAGAAAGAGAATACACAGCTAAAGTGCTAGACAAGATAGTAACAGAACAGAACATTACAAAAACAAGGAAATACAAAATATGTACAAAATATATAAAGGGAATCAAGCGAGAAAGAAATAAATCAACTAAAAATTATATATTTCAAGGACAAGGAAGGAAAATTGGCTGGAGGAGAAAGGGAAGTACTGGAATTGTGAAGAATTGCTGAGTTGAAACGAGAACCATGAAGAAACTGTAACAGAAGAAGAAAACGAATCACAAATTGAGCAGTAAACACCAGAAGAAGAAGAAGAAGAACCAACAAAAGAAGAAATAAACGAATTAACAAAGAAGTTGATCTCTTACCAGCGGGGATTGGAATAGAGCTATAGATCGCCACTTTCATAGACTTCAAACAGGCAGCATAAAAGGAAATAACTATATAAGGCACTGAAAAAACTGGAAATACACAAAAATTAATAAACATCATAAAACCAACATTAAGAGAAACGAATAATAAAGTGAAGATGTAAGGAAGTCTGAGCGGTGGTTTTGAGGTGAAAGAACGATAACACAAGGTGACCCAGTGCCAGCAGCTTTATTCAACTGCGCTTTGAAGTATGTGATGAGGCAGACAAAACTACATTCATTAACTTTTGTGACTTAAGAACTTTTGTGGACGACTTAACAATAATGATAAGAAACAAGGAAGAACTACAGAGAACAATCACAAAATTGGAGAAACAGGTAGAAGTGACAGGCTTGCAAATAAATAAAGATAAATCAATGGACAGAAGGGGACTGTGAAGAGCAAGCACACTTATAACAACGAAAAAAGGAAGAAAGTACACATTTGAAGAGTTAGGGTTTTTTAAATATTGACCTTTCCATACGAGACATGGACCATGGGGGGAAAAAGGTCATGCACCATACGGTTTTTGAGAGCTCAGTAGGAGGAAGGAAAAGACGTGGAAGACCGAGATCGACAATGTATGGACGAGGTAGACGCCGATATGAGAGAACGCAAGGTTACAGAATGGAAGAAGAAAGCCGCAAATAAACGCAACGAGCCATGAATTTTCTAGCCCTGCAGGGCTGATATTATTATTATCAGAGCGATAATTCCATAATGAAATTTTCGTTGTGCGTGTTCTGGAAATTTTAGGGAGAAATTCTGTAAAATAAAAACTTTTCTATAATAAAAAATATTTTCTAAAAAGTATATTTTATTGGATAATCTCCAAAGCATAAGCACAATACCAAAATAAACTGTTTGGTTTTCTGTCTTTTGTTCTTAAAAGCAGGAATTACATTTCATTTTATTCCAAAAACTTTCTAGTTCTATTGTAAAGTAGTTAGTTTTCTTAAATTTATTAGATTCTAAAGGATTCTTGAGCAAAAGACTGACTTGCTTCAAATCCATGTTAGTATTTTGTAGTGTTTTGGATTGAGGATAAGTAATGTAAAGGATAAATATTTTTATTATATGTAGACAATGATTACGTTCTTTTGTTCTGTTTGAAATAAAATTTTACTCATCAAAGCTCTGTCCATTTAAAGCTTTGATCATTATTTTCTTGCTCAGCTGTTTACTTTAATTTCATTTAATTAACAATGAATTATTTCTTAAACACCATCTACTTGAGCACACATGTTAAGACTGATTTTATATTTTTCAAAACAATATTTTTACGTAGAGCCGACCCATAACTACTATTTCCAAAAAAGTATACATCACTTCGAAAATGATTTCACTTCCGATATATCTATCTGTAGCTGCATCGTCCAAGATCAAGTTTTATGAATGAAGGGTGCATTCGGAGAATACTAATTAGCATTTGGAAAATACTGCTTTAAAACTTCACACACGACTTAATAATTTAATTTACCTTAATAAATAAGAAACAAATTTATTGTATTTAGTATCGACCTAAAAATTTGATGTAAAGCCATCCTTATTTATCTTAATTGAAACCAAAAAGAGGCATATCATTCTTAATGATAATACTAAATTTATTCTGAATGAAAGAGATATAAAGTTTAAGATTAAGCTTTTAACTTAATTCTTTAGCCGTGAAATTCTGTTAATATCTTTATTTTATTTATATAATTTAATATAAAATATTACATTTTCATTGTAAAAATAGAATTTTTATTTTCTTATAAATATAACTACTTAAAAATAATTTATATTACCTTAATATCTTTATTTTAAACTATTTAAGTATAATATAATGAATATAAAAATAAGTCATAAAACTAATAATAATATACAAATATTTAAATTATCATTATATAGAATTTGAATAAATAAAGAAGAATTTTTAATATTTTATAAACAAAATTACCAATTATTAATGAATAAATAATTAACACCAAAAGTTGATAAATATGGTATATTTCATATAGGAGAAAAAAAACTTAATTTTAAATTATTTAATGAATTTAAAGAATAAGATAAAGGAAGCTTACATAATTCATATCCTATAATCCCTCCAACTAATGTTACTAATAAAGCTAATATTTTTTTAATAAAAGGTAAACAAATAAAATAAGGTACTGGAAATAATAATAATTATATTAATATTCTACCACCAAAAATAATATTGACCGTATGACAGCATCATCAGTTAGTTCTGATGTTTTTAGCAATATTTTTTTGTTTCATTTTTCTTTTTCTGGAATCACTTATATTGCAGTTAAATATCAATATTTAATTGAAAAGGTGCGGTTAGTGTGCATTGGTATTTACAAATGCGTACCTATGTGAACGTTTTAGGTTGTACAAGTGGTGCGTGGGCTTCCCAGATTTTCTGCCGGTGCCTTTTCTGAACGCTTAAGTATAAAGTTAGATTAGGTTGGGTATAAAAGTGAGTGGGCTTATCCAGTCCTCCACCGCGACCAACGGTCTATTGTGGCTCACACCTAAGTAATAACTCACCCTCTAATCCAGCTTTCCGTGTGAAGGCAAAGATGGTGTAGAATGTTACTTTGCCAAGGTCAGCCAACTGGGCACGTTGGAGTAAGTCTGGCTGGCAACACCTCGAACCTGCTACGTCCCAATGCTGGGTAGGCACAAAATATATACTCTGTACTTTCTTCTTGTTCCATGCAGAGACCATACTCGGCATCCACCGTCAAGCCCATCCTCTGCCGGTGTTTTTTTAACCGGTTATAACCCGCACAGATTCCCAGGGTCCTTAATCGGTTTCTATCCATTCCCCACAGTCGCGCAGTCTTTGCTTTAAAGGGTGTGCTAATTACCTCTTCAGCACGATTAAGTCCTGATATATCATCCCAGTGCTGGGGTACTGTCCTCTCAGTCCAAGCTGAAATAAGGGCTTTTGCTTGATCAATGGCAGTTGGAGAGGAGATAAATCAAGGAGAACCTCTATAGCAGCCAGTGAGTGCCAAGCAAGCCTGATTCTGCAGCCTGTTCAGCTTGGTTTTAGCCGTACATTGCTGGCCTTTCTTCCACCACACAGACGAGCCGTACGTAATCATCGGTCTGACGCCAGTCACGTACAGCCATTAAGGAATTGGGCTTCTCGACAAGTTTACTCAGTGCCAAATCACAGATACAGATACAGGGACTGATTAAGAAGTTTGCATTAGATTTTAATTGATGTTGCTAAGGTTTCAATATTTTGGCCCTACAAAGAAGGGGTTTTCACTTGACTCAAGGGGTGAATACACTGGGAAAAGTTCTACACAAAATAAAACTTTAGAACCAGGTATATTAATATTTGAAAACATGAGAGATAACTACCACAAATACTGACGTTTGTCATCATCGCGAACCGCTCAACGTGAACATAATCCAAACGAATTTATCACAATATTTTTTTAAGTTTTTGGCCGTTCTAATATTGTAAATGTCTATACCCAAAATTAGAAGAACACCACAAGCAACTAAGTAAACACAAATGTGATCGATAGTTTAGGAACATTTACTTGAGATAATTCTTAAACAATTAAAAATTTTATTACTGCAAAAATGATCAAAATGTCCTCTAGCTACCACGGCGATAAATGGGCAACAATACAATGGAAATCTTTTATTTAAAACTACAATGAATGTCCAAAACGTACATTTCAAACACAACCAATCAAAATAGGCCAATCTTTGCAACTGGACACTTAGCAATAACCAATATCCAAGGATCAAAGGAGACGACCAGTGCAACACCTTTATTTCTGCTCCTGAAAATTTAAAAGTAAGCCAAAGTAAAATTTAAAAACACATTTTGGCCCCCTCCGTAGCCTCTCCTAACCTCAATTCCGATGTTTAGCTGAAGAACTCTAACCGTCCCTGTCCAATTCCTGTTTCAAAGGGTCCGAAGAAAGAAGATCACAGTCTTATACAAGATGAGTTCACTCTTTATTCCTTATTTTAACTAAAATTAAATCCTTTTCTTTTTCGTCCTAAAATCTAAAATTTACATTTAAATTTTGTAAGCGTTGCTTATGACCTATATCTTTCCTATTATCTTCAATTTTCCAGTTATTTGTGTGTAGTGTATCTTTATGGAAATGAATATTGTTGTACTTCACCTTTTTTTCTTCGTTACATTCTTTCTAAAAAAGTCTTGTTCGTTAATAAGCGTACGTGTTCCCCTTTTTCATTCTTATGGAGGCATGAGATCCCATTTTTGCATTGTGGTTACGAAATGTGCATTCATTTCGACGAAAACTTATCTAATGACACATTTTTACCGATTTCCTAAATAAGAGATTAGCATTTAGAAAGTTCGAATCAAAACAGATACGATGAATTAAGCATGGTTTTGGGTGTTATCTATCAGTACCTAAAGTTTGAGAATTGAGTTTGTTTATTTTTCGAGGACATATTTATAATTAGTTGTTGTTGTTTGTATCAATTTACATAACATTGCAATTAAGCACGCAATTATAAAAATAAATATTAACTTCAACAATTAGTCTTAAAATATTTAAGCTGTAGATAACTAGTAATTATAAGTCAATAAACAGGTACCAGGTTATTAAAATTTAATGTCCATATTAGCTGTTTATCGACAACTAGCGATTCTTTTGTTTTGTTTAATTATACATTGAGTGCCTAATTACTATTGATTACAAGTTGCAGAACACCGTGACCGGAGCCTTCAAATGCAGATTTATAAAAATACTACTGTCCCTCCTCCTTACGTCAAAATGTGGGTGCATAAATTAATGCTTCACAAAGGAAGTTTGAAAGATGAGATTCATTCTATCCCTCATTCAAGGTCTATTCATTTTCGATTATGTTACAAACCACACAAAACGAACATAAGCTTTATAAATACGACTTCCTTATGATGTTATAACCAGAAAACTTGTTTTACTATTAAATACTTTTACGGGCATTGTCGTTTTTCCTTGCAAGAGAATAAAATCTAAAGGGCAAAACCAAAGCTAATCAGTGCAAAATTAACATCTTTGCAGTTGATTTTTATGTCACGTATCACTTACGCATTTAATAGGACACAGAAATTAATTTGATGATTATTTAATTGCATAAGTGCCTAGTCTTCTAATCGTTGTCGATAAAAGCTTCACATCAATTAGTTATGGATAATTTTCTAATTAAACAACTAAATAACCGTTAGCGGTTCTAAGGTTAAGCGCTATAAGGGCTTCTGTAAATAGAACTTTATTACTGAACATAAAGTGTGATTACCGTAATTTAGCGGTATTTCAAGAACATATACAATGACAGTGTGACTTTGTGGTTGTGTACGAAGACTTACGTATCACGTATAATATCTATGTTTGTACTATTGTTATTTTCAGCTTTATGTCAGACAGAAGTGAACGCCAAATTTAAATGAAGTAGGGAGTAAAAAAGTATGTGCGATATATGGAATACAGAGGTTTAAGGAATAAAGCAATGTCACTGTCATCTACTTAATAATATGTGATGATGTTCATTTAGAGTTTCAGTGATTGTTTTTATCCAATTCATGACCCCATTACTTTTTCTTTGTTATAAGGTTTCATGAGGGTTCGAATACTCATTTGACTGATTAATAGGTACTAGCATGCATTGTATAAAAACTATCCATAATTTTGTTTCGTTCGCAAATAAACAAAATAGTCGCGCAGACATAACACAACACCTGTTATTATAAATTACCGAAACAGGTTATTGAAAATTCGCTCACAGATTGCAGTGACAACAGCAGTAACCTTGGATTTAAGGTCAGGACAGGTTCCAGAAAAATTAAAGAAGGGGAAAAAGAGAGAATGAAAATACACGAGTCTTGAAGATAATTTGGATTAAGGACGACCAGAGAAAGGTCAACAAGGATAACGCCGGCAGGAAACGTGCCTCGGTTTATGGAACTTGAGCGACGATTACACGAACTTTTTCTTGAATAAACATGAGAATTGTGGCAATATCGCATAAATATGCAGAATTTAAGAGGACGATTTCCTCGTTGCATGCACAATTTGTTAATTTCGATGGGTTTTTGCGAATAAATGAATGTGCAATATGTGCATACAAGGTTAGAAAGTTAATTAAAATATGAGGCTATAAAAATAGCAATACATTAAGAAGGAATTGGCCAATGCAGTTTGTAATTGCACGATAAGCTTTAACTATTTTGAGTGTGAGTAATTAAGTGTTATTAGTTAAAATTTAAATTCCAGGCTGTGATTATAGTTACACTATTATTGCTTTTTATAAATTAAGCATTTTTTAAAAGCCTGCATTAGAAGAAAATGATGTTAACTCAGTTTTCACATTTGATTTGATTGCATATTCGTATGAATAGATATCTTGGATCGTGGACTATTCTCAAATATGAATCTCCATTTTTTCACACGGCTTCTGATGGATTTATGGTGATCATACATTTAACATATAAGGTGTCTATGAAAGATTTGTATTATTTGTGGATTCGGAGGAAAATACCTTGACCAATAAATTAGAGAATTGTCGACTTTACATTCTGAGAGGTGACATTCCAAAAACATAATTCCTACATATTCTTAATTGCTATTTAGCCATTAGCCACAATTACATCCCTTAAAAGTCTTTCAAATCTTGTCTAATTGATCTAGAAATCTTAACACTCCCTAGGCGATTGTTGATTAAGAAGGGTCTAAGAATTTGGTGAAAGTAGCTTCGTTAATAAAGTTGGGCGTTAGAATTGTTGGTGACGTAAAAATTAGTATAATTATACACTTCGCTCAATAATATATCCAATTTAACAAATTATTGACCTACTAATATAATATTGACTTACTCAACAACCTATTCTCTTTATTTCCTGTCTATTCGCCGCTCTTCTTCTTACCATGCCATTCATCAACTCTGCAACTTGTCGTCTCTTTGTTTCCAGCTCTTCGCAGTTTTCTAAATATCCAGCTCCTCGTTTTGTTCTTCCCTCCCACATTACATGCATTCGCTTTCTACCTCTATCGACGCGGATATTACTAATGAACAAAGTAGTGAATGGAATATACAATCGTACAATCGAAAAAAGGAAAACTAGTATCATATCTAGAAGAAACAACCATTTAGTAGGTGAATGTAAGGAAGAGAGCAATAAACTAACGATTGCACCGAAAAAGCAATTTTTCCTGTGTGGGTAGACTAGATCCTACCACTAAAATAGAAAATGCCTTAGAGCATCTCTATTCCGAATTCCCAGACACCACATGTGAAAGTCTAACATCTAAAAATCCAGAGTATTATGCATAATTTAATATCGCAGCGGATTTAGTAAATTTTGGTAAAATTGGTTTTTTTCACCTAAAAGTGCCCACAGCAAAATATACGTAAAATTAAAAAAAAAACACCAGAATTTCCCAAAGAAGGATACAGCAATTTTCCATATAGTAACGAAAGTGGAAACTGTACTATATTACATCAAAATATTCAATCGCTACGAAATGAAATTATGGAATTAACAGTAAACATAAATGGATTGAAAATACCACCAATTGCAATCAATCTGTCTCACCAAACACTAGCTTACACCCGAAAACACTATTGGCTTGAAAATTGATGGATATACCTTGGGTTCCTGTTGAACTTGGAAAACAAAAAACTACATGGAGGAGCTTGTATTTTTCTTAGCAGTAACCATGGCTTTACTGATTGGATATATCTAAACAACTACACCGTTGATTGTGAAGTAGAAGTTGCTGCAGCTTTTTGGAGACTCTGGCCGCAGTTGTGGAGGTACTGCAACGGTACAACAGTATATACATATACTATTGTTATGGCTGGGAATTTCAATCTGGATTTATCATGACAACTACTTCACCAAACTATTTTGACACCTACCCGTGTAACACCCACATCTACCACAATAGTAGAAAATGTCTTCGTAAACATTAAAGAGATAAATGGAAATACGTTAATAAATGGTTTATCTCACCATTACGCACAGATGACAGAAATACCTGTAGCAGTACCTGTAGCAAAGACTATCTATGCCAGAATAATACCACTAAGTAAAATGGAAGATTTCAAAGAAGCACTTCTAGTGGAGAGTTTGAAACAAGTCTATACACAATGCAGACCAAATAAATCCTATAATGATTTTCTACGAAAATTCAGAGAGTATACGTAAATTCATGGAAAATTTCGTAAAAAAAGAGTGCAACCCAAGAGAGAGAACAAGTGGATTAAAGGTGGATACAAAATAGAATAATAATGCAACAAAAAAAGGCACATGCATCAACAAAAACTAAGGTGAAATATCTGGAGAGGTTTTCAAAAAATACTGTAGAAAGCTAAGAAACGTAATATTAGCTGCAAAACGTATGGCGAATCACGACCTTATTATCAGTTCTAGAGATAAACCTAAACCATACAGGGTGTCCCAAATTCGATGCTCACCATTAGTATCTGAAAACGGTAAGATAATAGCCTTTATCTTACTATTTTAATAATAATAGCCTTTATTAACAGATTGTGTACATATATAAAAAACTTAAATAAATAATTGTACTAATTAAGAACATAAAAATTATTCTGTTGCTAGCCCATTTGTTGGGCAAAGGCCTCCCCCAAAGATACCCATTCTTCCCTGTTTTGGGCTTTCCTCAGCCATAGTTTTCCCGCCTGTGCCACAATTTCGTCTGTCCACCGTTTATATTGGCACCCTCTTCTTCGTATGTGCCCCATCGGTGTCCACTCTGTTACTCTTTTGCACCAACTCTCATTTTTTTTCCTTGCAATATGACCTCCCCATGACCATTTTAG
>JAWQRJ010000885.1:0-17892 GCA_033557515.1 Diorygopyx duplodentatus
TATATATATTATATATATATATACACTGTTTTAGAGTTTATGGTTTTTCGCTACTCCACAAATAAAACAATATTAATTGCGTAACGTTTCGTTAGGCTCGGCTAACATTTTCAAACGATTTATTGAAGTAAACACAATTTATACATAGTTTCCATAACTTAGCGACAGTTGTCATGACAACCTCAATTCCGTTTCTGATAGGTTAAAATATCTTCCATGGTATACCTGTTTTCTTCTCACCGGTTTAGAAGATTGCCGGTAAACATGTTGTTGTATTGTTTTGGTAATTCTTGAGTATCCTTCTTGCTATTACACACGTTCTTTTCCTTTTTTATGTGTAGCATTTCCAGGACGAGTCTCTTTTTGTTGCTCTTCTCTCGCTCAACAATGTTCGCACCTTCGTAATCAAATATACATACATTACCACTCCAATCACCCAAAAACACAGAAACTAAATATACTGAAAAACATAATAAATAAAGCACTAAAAATTTAAAAATTTAAAAATAAAGCACACGTAAGGTGTGCGTCGCCTTGAACATACTATATTTGAAGAGGTTAACGAAGAAGATAAATAACGAAGTAATAAACAGTGATGTTCCTCCTGACCTTAGAAAGCTCGAGAGGGATATCGTGCCGTTGCTGGGGGAGAATTGAGAGGGAGCTCCACGGTGACAGGGAGATGAGGCGTTGAAGAAGGGTGGTTTAAATACTATTTTGAGCGATCGAACCACTTTTTGACCCGTACGTCGAAGATCTGAAACATAAGAAGTATTAAAGGACAGTTAGTATTAAGGGGATATCTGGTTTGCTCATTCCGGACAGGTCATATGCCGTGGATTGTGCTTCGTGGAACACTTGCAGAAGTATGTGGCCCACACAGCTGATTCGTGGGCCACATACTTCTGCCCACATATCCGTCGGGCAGAATTTGTATGCCTTCAAATGGACAGTCTTTGCCATTAATACGTAGAAGTAAAAACATCGTCTTACCCCCACTCCCCGCGTGGGGTTTTATTAAATGAATATGAAAATTTCACTTCATGTCCAATTATGCTACGTAGTTTAGTTCAGTGGAAAAAGTAAATCCAGATAATAGATATTCTGTCTTCCACAATCACGAAGAACTGGGAGAAAAGAGGATTTTATTTTACACACTGGCAGCGAAGGATAAAACTTCATTTGATTGTGTAGGTATTGTCTGTGGTGCTCAGAACGTCGTGCACGAACCAAACATGTCAAGCGGAAATTTGGCGTTACGACGGTCAAAATTGACGGCAGTTTTCCCGTCAATTTTGACCATCGTTTGACGTATCCGATCCGGTCTTGCGCGACGCTCTGTTTGTTATGTTCCCGCTGGACGTGCGATCGCGTTACTAACACACTAAGATTAAATTCCGTGAAATGTTCAGCCCAGCGACGCGTTTCCGTCTGCTGTTGCTGTTGTGAGATGGTCAGTCGTTCGAGGACCTCCTTGCCGCTCGTACACAGCGACAGCTCAGAATGGTCGAGTGGAGAGGAGGCCGAGTCTCCGATCAGCAAGACCTCCACCGTGAAGGCAGAGGGCGTGCCCAAGAAGAAAGGGAAGCACGAGAGAAATGCTGCAGCGGAACTGGAGGCCCCTTCTCTCCCGAAGAAACGTTATAGGAAGACCGTCAGCATTTGCCTTACGAATTGCAGGTAAGTTAAACAATGGTGTAACTCAATCACCTTTTATCAATTACTTTTATTGAATCGAATTAGACGTTTATTGCGATATAGTGAAACCCTTGGATAGCTATCTATTAGGGCATCCTTTCGCCAATCGAGTATTGCACATTCAAATATTTGCGATACGAACAGCTCTCACGTTCACGTTATATTTGCAGGTACGACGTGATCAGAAGGATAGCATCTAAATTCGGATACAAAGAAGTCGGGGAATCGGACAATTGGAACTTATACTGGACGGACCTGTCTATTTCCATCGAACGATGCAAGGAAATGAAGCGTTTCCAAAGAATCAACCATTTCCCTGGCATGTTGGAAATATGCAGGAAAGACTTGTTGGCCAGAAATTTAAATCGAATGAAGCGAATGTTTTCCAAAGAATACAATTTTTTCCCAAAGACATGGTGTTTACCCGCAGACCTTGGCGACGCTCTCACCTATAGTAGACTGCGCAAAAACAAAACGTACATCCTAAAACCGGACGCTGGTAGCCAAGGTAGAGGTATCGTGATTACGAAGAACTTGAAGGAGATAAAACCAACTGATAGGGTTATTTGTCAAGTCTATTTGACGCGGCCCTATTTAATCGATGGATTCAAGTTTGATTTAAGAGTGTACACCTTGATTACCTCGTGTGACCCCTTGAGGGTTTACGTTTATCGCGAAGGATTGGTCAGATTTGCTACGAGCAGATATAAGGAACCCACTGGGGTGAATATTACAAATGTTTTCATGCACTTAACGAACTATGCGGTGAATAAACACAGTAGGACGTATACTGTGGATAACGAGGCTGGAAGCAAACGGAAATTGAGCTGGTTGAATTCTTATTTACGAAATTTAGGGCACGATGTGGATAAGCTTTGGAGGAGCATCGACGATGTGATCATAAAAACGGTTTTAAGTGCTTGGCCCGTCTTGAAGCATAGTTACCTAGCCTGTTTTCCAAATCACGACGTTATCCCAGCATGCTGTGAGCTACTAGGAACTGATATCATCTTAGATAAAAGGCTGAATCCGCAAATTTTAGAAGTGAACCATTCTCCTAGTTTCCACACCGATACAGAACTTGATTGTGAAGTCAAGGAGGCTTTGTTAAGTGATATGTACGCGATGTTAAATTTAGAACAATGTGATAAGAAAAAGATTATCCGAGAAGATCGGAAGAGAGTGCGGGAGAGGTTGCTTCAAGGTATAAACAACACCAACCCCAACGAGCAAAGAAATTTCTCAGAGTCTTATCGCTACGAAATGAAGCATCGCGGCGGCTTTAGACTCGTCTTCCCAGCCATGGGTGGCGACCACACATACGACAAATTCTTCAACCAAGGCCAATCTTCTCTCTACTGCGAAACGGCGTCGAGCAGAGCTAGAGAGACAGCTCAGGCAGCCTTAAGAGACGAAATGCAGCTCAAAGCAAAGATAGAGGCATCCAGAAGGATTCCAACCTTAAAGGCTCCCGTGAGATCAAAAGCCGATTTCAACTCCACCTCGCAAGTCCCAATACTGAGAAAGCAACCAACTGCGCACATCACCATTAACTCCTTTGAGCCGCAGATGATCGTCGAAGCAGAAGAAAAAGAACGCCTTCTAAGATTGTCCCAAAGAGATTATCTGGTTCGAAGCAACGGCCTCCTAGAATACGTTTACTTCTCAATGAAAGTCAACGGTACGTTAAGACCGCAAGACGAGAGAAAGTACGCGATATACGATAAGATCAAGACGTTAAGTGAAAGTACGATCAAGACTAAAGGGCCGGCGATTAGTGATTTGTTAGAGGGGATAAGGCGAGAGGAAAATGGACTTGTTCAGGCGGCAACCGGTGGTTGGGGTTTTCTATCGTCGGATAGACTGCAGAGCCAAGATGGGAAAAGGAAAAAGGTGACCAAGATGACCAATGTGAGGGTTTCGTGACGTACACACACACACACACACCTGTTTTCGTGGTTTATAACGCGCAGGATTGCGTGCGATAAATAAAGATTTCGAGATTTTTAATTTAATTGTATTGTTTTGCAACAGTTAAGAACGCGTGGCTTATTGCTTCAACAGTAAATCGGGGACTAAGCTTTTTTTATCTTCCTTGATCTTTCTTATTTATTTCTTTATTCTTTAATATCATCAGCTAGGAAGAGGAGTAGTGCCTACCTCGCTTACGGAGGCACCAACCATACGCGCTCCATTAATTTGGCCACGTTCGAAGTCTGTTAGCTCTGACGTGATGCAATTACAACTTCACAGAACAGTGCCAGACAACGACCGACCTCCGCAGCGTATTTACGGCGTTGTATAGGCGGCGTCAGTGGACGAGAACACCAGCGCCACCGACAAATTTGACTAGAATAAACGTTTCTTTTCAAACATACATTTCACGAGGTGTTTCCATATTTTTGTCCAACCCCTGTAAGAAAGGAGCCCTTCCTTTCTTACAGGTCGACCACGCCGACCTGTAGGACTGCCGATGGGAGTTGAGTGATACTTACAACTGAAGGGGGGAGCACAATGTGGGCACATTTGGGGCCTCAGTGCAAGCAGGAAACACCGCACCTCCTCACCTCCAGATCCATATCCTTTCTTACAGGGACAAAAAAAATCAGTGAAGAGGACATAAATTCTTACATGGACAATTTGTGCAAAGCAATTAGGGATGTTCCACCATCTCGTATATGGAACTACGCGAGACAAACCTGTGTGAAGACAAGCTCGAAATTTCCAATAATACCAAACGATGTTTCTCCAACTTTGTTGAAGGAACTAATGGAGAGCTTAAACGCAAATGGTGCATACAACCTGATTGTTGGATTTAATAAGTGTGGTATAGTTCCTTTTGACAGAAAGAAACTCATTCAACGCTTACTGCAAAAACAAACAACAGTTCCGGTAGAGGTTCTAGGTGAGGCCTTCTTGGAACAGCTAGAGAAAAAGAGCGCAGATTTCAGACAATCTGCGCTCTTTTTCTCTTCAAGTGGACGCAAGCAGAGGAGGAAGAAGTTAGACGTGTCAGCTGGAAGAAGTATCACCGTTAAAGATCTTGAAAAAAGTGTAAAATGTAAAAAAATGTCTCTTCGTCGTCATCAAAGGCCAAACGAAAGGTGGTTAGAATGCCTCAACAAAAGAAAAAAAGAAGATTTCAAGTGAACGTTCTTCTGAAGACGACGATCCAGTGCCATTAGAATCAGATGAAGTTACTGAAACTTTCTCTCATTTAGAAGAAGATTTATCCACTGTGTTGGTTCCAACTGAACCAAAGAAGAAAGCTATTGACCGTAACGTTGGAAATTTTGCACTTGTGCTGTTTAATGGCAATCAAAGGAGGATTGGGTTGTGTTAGGCTGGATTGGGTTGTGTTGGGTTGTTTAATAGCAATCTCTATCCCAGAAGGATTACTTTGAAATCAAAGGAGGATTTGGTTGGGTTGGGTTGTGTTGGGCTGGGTTGGGTTGTGTAGTTTAATGGCAATCTCTATCCCAGAAAGATTACTTTGAAATCAAAGGAGGATTGGGTTGGGTTGGGTTGGGTTCGGCTGGGTTGGGTTGTGTTGGGTTATTTAATGGCAATCTCTATCCCAGCAGGATTACTTTGAAATCAAAGGAGGATTGGGTTGGGTTGTGTTGGGCTGTTTAATGGCAATCTCTATCCCAGAAGGATTGCTGTGAAATCAAAGGAGGATTGGGTTGGGTTGGGCTGGATTGGGTTGTGTTGAGTTATTTAATGACAATCTCTATCCCAGAAGGATTACTTTGAAATCAAAATAGGATTGGGTTGGATTGTGTTGGGCTGGATTGGGTTGTGTTGGGTTGTTTAATGGCAATCTCTATCCCAGAAGGATTACTTTGAAATCAAAGGAGGATTGGGTTGGGTTGTGTACGGCTGGGTTGGGTTGTGTTGTTTAATGTTAATCTCTATCCCAGAAGGATTACTTTAAAATCAAAGGAGGATTGGGTTGGATTGGGTTGGGCTGGGTTGGGCCGGGTTGGGTTGTGTTGGGTTGTTTAATGGCAATCTCTATCCCAGCAGGATTACTTTGAAATCAAAGGAGGATTGGGTTGGGTTGTGTTGGGCTGGGTTGGGTTGTGTTGGGCTGTTTAATGGCAATCTCTATCCCAGAAGGATTGCTTTGAAATCAAAGGGAGGGTGTTTTGTCGACTGCATAGAAAAGAAGTTGGCGTTAATCTAATCAGTATCCAGTCCCAAAATTGGACAATCCACATTAAGCAATATTTATGATTTTTGTAATAATTTTTTTATTAAAATATATGCTAATTGACTTGTCTTTTTACACTATATGTTTACACTTCTTATACTCTCTCTCCCACCTTTTTCAGTGGGGTAGCATTAGCCTCATCATGCTGTAGGCTCTATAACATTCGTTTTAACACATGGGCCATTGTTACCCCAATTCAAGGTAACACTTTATGGTAAAAAAATTCAATGTTGACAAACTTATGATAATTGGGTGGTTCCATATGCTCTTAGCAAACAAAAAATTAACAGCATATTCATTTTTTAATAAAATAAAAGATTGGAAATGCTGAACATGCAATGAAATAGAGAAATTTGGGCCAAAGTTACTCCAGTTGACCAGTTGGTTCCAAATTCTGTCGTACAGATGAAAACAGCTGCACACAGCTGTTTGTGACCCACAGGTCACATACTTTTGCAAGTGTTCCACGAAGGACAATCCACAGCATATTACCTGCCCGGAATGAGTAAAGCGGAATATCTCCTTAATACCAACTCTCCTTTAATACTTCTTATGTATCAGATCTTCTACGTTCGGTTCAAAGGCCTCCAATCGCTCAAAATCGTATTTAAAGCGCCCTTTTTCAACGCCTCCTCTTCCAGCTCTGTATGGTTCTCTGTCACCATGGGAGATGAGGGATCTGTATGGTTCCTTCTCCGTTCTCCCTGTTTTTTGAGTTTATGAATTTGTTGTATTAAAATTTATAGGGTGTAGTATTATTTCAAAACATTTTTAAAGATGTATTTGTAAAAACTCAAGGAGCACTAAATGTATGAGAAAACCAATGAACACTGCAGAAAAAGTTTATGTGCGCTGCTGAATTAAAATTACAAGGAAGGTGGACACCGCAAGACTTATTCGAAACGTCACGTATGTTCCTGGTTCTGAAAATGAGGCATTTTCGTTTATAACAAAAACAGATATAACCAAACACCAGTACATTATGTTACAAGATGTTTTTATAATTCATTGTATTTATAATTCATCGTACTTCTTAGTTACGAAAACATTGTCGCCGGAAAGAAAAAATGCCTCCCTGCTCCGGAAAATATTGCAGTTACCGAATTTTCTCCTGAAATTAGACCTTAAATTGGCTTATTGGTCCATACTGTTTTCGCGTATTCTGGAGTTTCAACAAGATGTTTTACTACACTTTGCAGATGACGAATTAGTTCTGTTCTCAAAATGGGGGTTTGAGTAAAATTTGACCCTTAGTGATGTTTAAAGAAATTAACTTAGCTTTATATCTCAAAAACAAATAAAAGTACAGAGTTAAAAAATTACTAAGTATAGAAATTAAGGTCATAACCGACAAATTCAAAAAATATCCGGAAACAGTTTTCAAGATATTTAATATTAAACCGTGATGTAGTGTGACGCAAACTCCGGATCAGTTTTGTGGTGGTACTTTCGGTTAGTTTGGTTGAAATGAAACGTGCTGCCTTCCATTTAACACTATACTCTATTTATTATCCCTTTACACTGAACTTACACTACTTACACTAAATGGCACAACTACATCGTACCTATGTACTCTGTTGTTTTTGATGTTACTAATTACTAGTCTACTGGAGACTCTCTGTCCCCGCTACCTTAATGCATACCTTATATCTAGTTATATTGGGGTCAGTGCTTGCTCAGCATATTATACACTACAGTTTCAATATTAATTTATTTAAAATAAAATTACAAAATAAAAGATACTCCAAAAATTTACAATAAAAATCAAACGGTCTTCTTCTTCTTTCACGGACCTCGGGTGCCAGATTTGTTATAGGGAGTTTACTCTCCACGGTCCGTCCCTTCGGTTTCTGGGACGTTCCAGGTAGCTTCAGTGAAGACACGGTTTCCAGGCGTTCTGTTAATCTTGCAGGTCTCGGAGTTTTTCGGAGTCTTCTGTAATTTTGCCGATTTCTTTAGTTTCCCGAGTCGGTAGGTAGTTTATAAAAGTTAAGCAAAGCAAAACGGCAAAACGGCGGACCAGGAAAATTTACAAACTGAATAAAATCCAAAACGGACGGAAATAATTCCAAGCAGGAGAACAGCAATTCAGCAATTTAAATAATTAAACAAACGGTTCCGGTTTTGTGCGATCGGTCTTGAAAAATACTGGGAGAACGGGACAGGTAATTCTGGTCAAGACAAAAGAACGGACGAAAATAAATCAGGACAGGATCTAGACTGTACGGGAAGAAACACAATACAGCTAGAGAGAGACAGGACTAGCGTGCGAGGCAGAAACACTAACACACGCTAGAGGAAGAGAGACAGGACTAGACTGTATGACAGAAACTCAATACAGCTAGAGAGAGAGGGGGGACTAGCGTGTGTCTGGCAGAAACTCAAGACCCGCTAGAGAAGGATAGGACTACACTGCTACTGGTCACTGCTACTGGTCACTACTACTGGTCACTACTACTGGTCACTACTATTGGTTTCACTACTGCTCACTTTTACGGCTGGAGCGCTGGTTCGAACTGAACTGCCGGGGTTATCGTTGCGGAAATCTTTTATATAATTCCTCGGCGTTTGTTCAAAAGAGAAGTACGGGCGTCCTCTGGCGGAGAGTCGCAGCCTTCTGCGCGCGTTCTAGTTTATGCCTACCCCTCCAGTTGTCCTCCAGCGGCAATCGATTCAGCGGTCACTTTATCTCAGGACGGGGCCGGCCATGTTCCGCTACAGACGAGGCCGCTTCGCGTCACTTTCTTCCGTGGTTAGGACCGGTTTTCGGGGTCACTGCTCTTTACAAGAACCGGTTCTGAGTCCTGTTTTAAACGCATCGTTATAAAATATATGCAAATTTACTGTCTTTTTACATGTTTACACTCCTTACCATCTCTCTCCCACCTTTTTCAATGGGGTAACATTGGCCTCATCATGCTGTAGGCCTTATAATATTCGTTTTAATACTTGAGCCATTGTTACCCAAATTCAAGGTAGCTTTGGCCCAAATGTCCAAAAACAACACAAGCTTCAGCTTTCACACCACATATTGTTTTTATCGTTATGACATCCTCTCAGAAATCAAAATATCTGAATTTACAGGAAACAGACACACCAAAGTTATTCCAAACTTAAAATTCTACTATACGACCCTACCAAGATAACCCCCAATACCTGCGCAATTTAGAAAAGGGGAAGTTTCCTACTTCCACGTTCCCACGGATTATACAAAATGCTTCTTGTTTAATAATGACTCTCGAATTATTACACAAATCTGACGTATTTTCACTACAAGGTCTCTATTTGGATGGGAGGAAGGACAACATGTTAGTGGTAGATCTAGCTCATTCGAAATGGTTCCGCAGAGTAAACAACGAAGAGCATTACTCACTAATTCAAGAAGCAGGTTCAGTCTACATCGGCCATGTTACTCCTGAAAGTTGGAGCTTTTTATTGAAAGCTAAATTTTTGTGAATGAAGAGTCGTAAGTCCAGGAAACTCATATTGAACAATTGAACATCTCCATTTCCGATATTTTGTGTTGAAGAATACAAAATCAATTTTTCTGCATAGAGCAAATAAGTTTTGTGTGAAGTTTGCGTCTTGCGTGATAGAATTTTTTTCATTTTTTCACTTGCACCTTTCACGTAACAGGTTCAATTAGTAAACGAAAAATCCAAATACATAACAATACTGCTTAAACGTAGGAATATAGTGATTTATATAAAATTATTTATTTATTTTTGTAAACACAAAGACAATCAGACATTACAGTATTTATTGAATCTTGCTTATACAAAAACCAAACTCCTCCAATTAATTTTCTATGCTATAACGGTACGTACTTTTTTTTAAATTGTTTATTACTTCCTTTAGTAACATAGTGAATCCTTCTAGTTACTGAACATTCCTTTTAGCTGCCCATTATTTGACTTTTATAGTTTATCCCAACTGCATCTCTTCTAGACCAACATAACGTTACTACATAGGTGTCATTCGCAAAAACCTCCCAACCTAAGCAAAAAGAATATCCCACAGCTTACGTAATTTGCGAACAAATCTCTTAAAAATTGCCAACTCAGCATTATCTGCCGTTCTCGTTACAGCACATAATACTAATCAAATTCTCTCAACTCGTAGTCACCGGCTAACGAACGAAACCCGGTAGACGATTTTGCAGGCCCCATCTTTACTGCCGTACAAAGGCCTAAAATCATTCAACGTTCGAAGGGAGAGAATTTTTGTTTCGCTTTGACATTTTCGGTTTACTTTGTTATTTTCGGTTTTATGCCACCCTCCGCTGCTCCAAGCGTAGAAACGTATTTCCAACAAGAGCGAGAGATTAGGACGATTGCGACGTTACGTTCACATTAGCCTACGCGAATATAATATTCGGACATGCCCCCCAGGTCTCGACATAATGGTCGGATTATCGAGGATTGCGTCTGTTCGTACTTTCGCATTCGTATTCGTTTGCGTTTTATTTTTTTTTGTCGTGGACTTTTTTTACGTTGGTGCATTGTTCGCCGTGGAATCGGGGATCTTGATGTGACGGCATCGGAAGTTTCTTTGTGGACATAATGTTGTTCGATTCCTATTGTCTTATACGTATTTATCTTTATAGGTATAATTTTTTTTAAAGGATAGCCTTCTGTATTAAAGAAAATTTTTGGGAGAAAAAAGGCAAAATAATACTTACAATGTAGTTCGAAGTAGTAACTGCTTGATTTATGTGTTAAGCTAACAATTAAACTAATGGCTAACCCAATAGTATATTTCGTAGATTAAATCAACTGTTTGGACAATTTTGATTTTATTTGCTACGACGGTATAACTTTTTCTAATAGAAAGAAGTCATAGACTTCCTCGCAGAAAGAAAAATATTGTCAAGGCATGATTTATCGTTGCGCTGTTATGGCAGCTTACTGTCATCCTCAAGATTTAATTGCTCGTTTGTCCAAACCGTCTTCTAGTGGGGACATAAAAGGAAAAATAATGACCCTTACAGAGTTATACGTTGATCCCCAATTCTGAAGAGGGTCCCTATTTGTTCCGCGTAATCTCTCATATATTTATGGACACTATAAAATAAAAAAGCATAAGATACAAAGGAAACGATTGTTTTATTGAATATGAAACTCATTTAAAAATAATCGATTTAATTTCTGATTGAATTGAGTAGACGCACATTTTTCCTGTAATTAAAAATATGTGTGCTTACCGCACGTGTGGGTGCTGTATTCAGGAAATTTTGCAAGGGGGTGGGTCCCGCGCACGCGTCGAATGAAAGGGAAGTCGTATGGTAGAATTTAGATTGGCCTTATTCCTTTGAGAGGTTCGCTACATTGGTTTTAATGAAACCGTATAAGTTACAGGCAACGTAATATCTGGCCATCTGATCCCGAATTTTGGACATTGGCAAATTAGGGCAGGAACGTCATTCAGCCCTGAAACTTACGTCCCCTATGGCAGGTTTCCTTTTTCCCTTTCAAGGTGGATATTCCTTTTGATGATGTTACATAAAGGGAGGAACCGCATTAATATGGTATGGGAATAATCGATAAATTCACGTTGAAACGTTGGAAGAATTAGGCAGGGATAACTATAAAGTCCTGTATAAATTAGAGCGATGACGATGATGGCGGTATGATTCTAAGCTCAGGAATAATAAGAAGAAAGTAGCAAAAAAAAAGAAATGTTATTTTCGTAAACCGATTCACCTTTCTCGTGATAGACGACAAAGGCTTTCAAGTTCGAAGTTAATATCGAAAGAAAAAGAACCAGCCCTCTACAAAATGATACGTCTCCATCCGGACAAAGATCCAGATAAACGCGAAAGATAACAAAATAAACGAGCTGAGTTGAAACTTTGGATGACATGCGAGTTCATTTAAATCCACCCCAAAGCTGGCTAGATCGCGAACTTTACCGACAGATGTCATCGGAGTCGACAAAGAACGATACGTATGCAGACAAAAGATATTTCCCCACGTCGCTGCAATTTACGATGAAAGTACGAAAGTACGAGTATGAAAGTAGTCTTATTATGCAGTCGTTTCCATCAAGTTTTTTTCCTAGATGGCGTAATTTGACACCTTTAGACTATTTGAAAAAGTAAGAATTTAACATCCGTGTACTTACAATAAATTTTGCAAGACAATATTAGCAGATGCTGCCAATTAATCTACGAAAACATTTTCAGCATCCAATTTAATAATTTAATAAATTTTCGTGTAAAATTATTTTTTCTCCAAATTTTATTAGTAAAGCAATTGTGGTTCGATATTATGCATGACTGAGTTGCCTTCACATTTGAGGGATCTTGAAGTCGACAAGGACTCACTTGAACGTCTCCCGAATTCCCCCATATAATACGCACAGGCGAAATTATAACAAGAGGTTTGGGAGCGCATGAACATTTTGGGAACACTCGTCAAATATAAGTTTGCTTCTAAGATGGCTCTTGCTTTAAGGCAATGTACCGTGAACATCGACCCTAAAATCCGTAGGGGTTTATATCGCTCTAATGCCCGTGGTGTACTTCAGGAATAGTTCAAGTATGACGCTATTGAAGTATTTTATTATACTTTTTATTCGAAATTCAAAGTTAATATACTTTTAAATTGTTCATTGCTGGATCGATTTCAATCAGGTTTTCATTCACAAGTATGAAATAATCAGAACATTCCAAACCAACAACACGATTGTAAATACTTTAATAAATTCCAAAGACAAAATAAACAAACTTAGTGAAAGTGGGGTATACTCTCTCACATGCGATGCATGCAGAGCAACTTATATTGGCGAAACGAGACGCACTATATCACAAGGAATCAAAGAACATAAACGAAACGATAATTCCGCATTTGGCGATCACCTTTTAACTCACAACCACGACTTCAACATAGAAAATAATACAAAAATACTACACCAGAAAAGAAAAGCATATTTAATGAATATCTAAAACCATAACTACATTATGTTGTCAAGAACTAAACATGCGAAATATCTTGATAATTCGATTTCCAAATGAAACATGCATTGACTTTTCACCCTGAATACAAAATCAACGCATATAAATGTCAAAATTGATAACTAATTGGTAGGCAACTCAATTTACAACACTTACATTTTAAGTATAGGGAAACCTAATACCGTTTAATGAGGATTTTAATTCTACATTCGATAAGATAAAAATAATTGGTAGGTGCCATTAAAAAAAATCACTTTTTGTCATTTAA
Organism: Diorygopyx duplodentatus; assembly: GCA_033557515.1. Classification (NCBI taxonomy): domain Eukaryota; kingdom Metazoa; phylum Arthropoda; class Insecta; order Coleoptera; family Scarabaeidae; genus Diorygopyx; species Diorygopyx duplodentatus. The sequence continues at coordinate 13,138 of JAWQRJ010000885.1, forward strand.
AGTTTCAAAATTCAATTTTGTGTTGTACGTAAGAATGTTCCGCCTGGTGTATTTCTGAAAAGTTCAATGTGTCAACTAATGGTTAATGAAGTATGAACATTATCGCATAAGTCTAATTATGAAAATTCGATTTTTCAAAATGTTACTGTGGTTGCATAATTTTTGCGAAAAATTCAATATCTCGAAAATGATTAAGTTTAAGCCTGGCAAACGTATTACGATAGTTGTTGAAAATTAAATGGGGATTAAGAAAAAAAATAAAATTGGGTTATACCATTTAAATTAACACTGCTGTTGTTAACTTCCGGTATAAGCGGAACTGCCAGCTTATTGAAAATATTTTTATCTTTTAGTTCCCTACCTACTCGAACTTTGACAATGTACACTTTTGCATTCAGATAATAATAATAATGTTTCCTAACTTCCCTAAATTCAGATTCAGATAATAATTATATTCCCATATACTAACCTAAACTAATTCCCAGTATAATAATAATATTCCCTAACTTACCTAAATTCCATAACTTAATTATACTGTTTAAAAATATAAAAAGATACTGTTGTGAGCTAAGATATAGAAAATCTTAGATTAAACATCGTTGTTCCTTCACCCCGCTTGCTGTATCGAAATCCAATTGGAAAAGTTTTAAAACTGCTTTGGAAACTGCAAAAGCTTCTCAGATCTAATATTTACATATTTCGTAACTTCGATGGACGATATCTGCTAAAGTAGAAGAAATACATCGACAGTTCCTAATAGAAAAAGAAAGAGCAGTTAATTCTCTGTAAGAAATCGTCTAGAATATGTTTTTAAATTGAACAATTTAAGAGAAAAACCACAGATTACAACACCTCACAATTTTATCTCACAATATTGGAGATGCAAGAAAGTTTTTACGATAAAATGTAAAGACCGAATAATTTTTAGTACAAAGAATCTAATGAAGTTGTTTTGAATTACATAATTTTGAAGAAATTTTAAAAATTACACGGGCAAAATACAATTTTATTTTCTGCCTAACGGGAACATATAATTTTTGCTGCTGCTTTCGTAACTTTGCTTAAAGATATCTGCTGAAGTAGGGGAGGTGGATAAAGTATCTTTAATAAGAAAAGAAAGATATGTTAATTCTCGCGGTCTCGGAAATTTTAACGCTTTCCTTTTTGTCTTTCTCTTGATTAGGAAATTCTCTTGTATTTCTCGCATTTTCTCGTTCCCTTTTCGTTTGATCCTCATTTATGTAAATCTCTTGAAGAACATAAAGAAGATTAAAATTGACGGGGATAGAAACTAGCTCTACAATTTGTATTTATTTTGGACCATTCTTTATCGTATTTTGCTTCCAGTTCCACTAAACATGACTTGATTCCTAATTTATGTGCCGACTTTACGATTACATCTCCCACCTTCAATTTTCAATTCGTAAACCCGTCATGACCACATTTTTGCTTCTCTTTTCCATCTCCATCCAGTCAATCTTCTCTCTGATTTCACAAGCTCCACTTTTATGTCTTTATTTTCCCTACTTATTTTCTCATTTTCTTTTCGTTTTCCTTTATAATATCCTTTATCACTCGTACATATTCTTCTTTTCCTTCATTTTCTGTACATCCCTTCGTCCTGTTCCTTCGTTGTAGTTTTGGATGGCGCTCTTTGTATTTCAGGCTTTTCCCAAAAATACAAATAGCTACAGTGGATTTTCTCGGCAAGTGTTTACCCTTTCATGCCACGAAGTTAGATAAATTAGGCCACTGATGCTATAAGTACTACATAATTCAACAATAGCACGCGTATTCATCAACCTTGAGTTAGTTATTGGCCAGACTTGCAAAACACTAAGTCGTTACTTCATTTACATCTAAACTACATCAAACTTTGCAGTATTCTAGATCTTAAACTCCGCAAGACATCAAAATTATTATAAAAGGAACATATTTTGTCAATTGAAATCCTCAGTTCTTCTTTAGGAAACGATGTAGTTAGAAATGCAATTTTGGTACAACTTTCGTAGAACAATCAATGAAACATTATTTTACATGCAATTTCTTTCATGAGATGCACCTGAAATTTCAACATTTCTATTATTGGTCCCTGACGTTTCCCAAACGTTTGAAAAGTTTTTCCAAAGTTTACTCCCATCTAAATAAAAATTTTACGTCCAACTCCATTATGTTATTTTTGTCAAACTACCATATGGATTCGTTGCATCATTGTTTCCTTTCAATAATTTTCGAACATTTACAACCTATTCTACTCTTAGAATAGGTTTCAAAAGGCAACAATGCCTTTTTATAAGTTAGCTATCTCTAACTTTATTAACATTCCAGTTTATTTCCATCTGGCACGTTTGTCACACAATATGACTGAATTTATTTATCAATGAAAAATGAGTAAATAAATAAAATTTCTTTTCCTTGCTTAATTATTTATTATAGAACTAGTTTCAATTTTACACTATCTTCAATTCTATCTATTTTAAAGAAAAATAAAATTAAAATCACATAATCCATAAACTAGTTTTTACATTTCTAAAGAGATGTTATTTTATCTAAACGTAATAAATTAATTTAAGCCGGCCAATGCCAAGTGTCAAACAGAATTAAACAATTTAAAATGGAACACTACATGGTATATTAACGTTTAGCGCTTAGTTAAGTTATAAAGTAGGTAAACATGTCTTATGCCCGGTTGCACAAAACATCTCCGTAAAGTTAATCGGAGATCAACGAGCCGTTAGCCAATCAGATTAGAGAATTCAAATTCAGTCTTCAATCTGATTGGCTAACGGCTCGTTGATCCCCGATTAACTTTACGGAATGTTTTGTGCAACCGGGCATTCGTCATGTGTGGGTTTGTGAGCTATTTTTGTTTAACAAGCTAAACGGGTTTTTGGAAAACAGGTCAAGTTGTCGACTTTCGCGGCAGAAAAGATTTTAAATCTTTTTAATTCAATTTAGTACATAGGTTCATTTTATATCCTTTTTCAGCTTTGTGTAATATTTTAGTGTTATCAAAATCTAGGCTATGTACCGTTCCACGTTTTATGTTTATGAAGGGTAGAGTTGTGTCTTGTTTTGTGTTCGAGTATTATTCTTCCAGTTTCTTTTATTGGTCTGCTTCAAAAACCATCAACGTGGGCTAATTTTAATGATAAAACGCTTAATTTTTAATGAAAATAATAAAACACTGCTGAAACATTTTATGGTATATTAAATTCTGAGTTAATGGCGGAAATTTTCCAATTCCTTATGCCTTTTTCCTTAAATTTACTTGTCCTCAGATGTCACATTTCGATAAAGTTATTATATTCAAAAACAGAAAAAGCAGAAATGATTGAATATAAAGTGGTTATCGTATTTTATTTTACATTAAAATTATTTAATCCTATGTTGGAATGAGAGTGTTGTTAGCTGTAATTGTCAATTACAAACTACAATACTACACTACATTAATTATTCTATATAATATTGAATACTAACACTTTAAAAAAAACTAACGTAAATAGTCTCTTAAACATCTCTTTGAAAAGAAAATATAACTAAGGTTGTGGATCTTTTGTAAGAGATCCTAGAGTTTTGCCTTAACTTGTGCTTCCTCTTCAACTTCGAGGAAAAAACTTCGATCACGAGGAAAAAAAACTAAAACTATTTCGTAAGAAGCACACACACAGCAATTTTGTTTAGTTTGCTCTTGGGATTGGAGATCTCAACTACTACAAAGTATGTTTGTGTGACATCGAATATTTTTGAGCATTAGCTAGAGGCAGTGAGTGCGGCCAGGATAATAAATCCCAATGTTGCCCCCACCTGGCTTCGCTGTGCATCCCTCTGGTCCAGAGATTTTCATGAATATGGATCGCAGTTTTGGTGGCAGCTGGAAATGGACATAACCGGAGTAATGGTGAAGTTTGGAAAGTGAGATGTTCCTAAATATTCAGTAATAACTTTTATAAAACATTAGGAGGCATAAATAGCGTATAGAAATAATTAAACTATATTCAAGCAAATAAACAAAGTTAAAGTTTTTTTAAGTAATTAATATTTCAAATAAAAACTGTATTTTGACATCACTATGGGAAGTAGGAACATTAACTTTTAGTATGTTCTGTATTTTAGGAAAACAACTTTTATATAAAAGTGGTGGAACACCTGTACATTATTGCATTTTTGAATTCCTGTCTGAATTCTTACTCAAATCTTATTTGTTGTTATGGCGCCATATTTTCTAAAGTTTGCAAGCACGCACTATTGGACCACCTTGTATATTGAAGACAATACAATAGCAGCACATACTTAGAGATGTTAGAAACCATTTTATTATCCAACAATTAGGTAAATATTGACCGAAATTAATGAATTTAAATGTAAACCTTATTTATGTCAAACAAGATGTGGCACCTCCACGCTATGCGCTTCCTGTTCGCCAATTCTTAAATGACGAGTTTCCTGAGCAGTGGATTGAAGAACATTGAAGCAGGGGTTCAATACAATGGCCTGCGCGATCTCCTGATTAAAGTCTATTGAGTTTTTCTCTTTGGGGCTACGTAAAATCTATTATTTATAAAACATAACTTGTAACAGTTTCTCTAAAAGTTTCAGAAAATCTTCAGAAATGAATTTTAATGGAATAAGAAGAACCATAAGAAGGGAATTGTTTGAAAATATCAGAATAGAATTCGAAAATAGATTGTATTATTGTTTACACTTTGTAAACAATAATACAATCTATTTTCGAACCATTTCTAACATTGAATG
>JAWQRJ010000886.1:0-17888 GCA_033557515.1 Diorygopyx duplodentatus
ATAGAGTGAAAGCATATTAAACAAAACAGAACAATAGCTAACACTTATGTCATAAGTATGTTCTATCAAGAAAGTGTTTAGGTTAGAAAAGTTGCTGAATTACACCTAAGGTGATCATCCACACTGAATTGTGAACAGACACCTGTAATATCGGCTACGCTAGGACTGCTTGAATCTGTACCAAAGCTTACACTTATAAAGAAAAGATGGCGCCATCCCTTGTCAGGGGACTGAACTTTAAAAATCAGTCCTACCGCACACAATAACTTTCCTATTTTCAAGAGTATTTTGTTGTTTTAGTTTAAAATGATGAAATCTGGTTTTAAGCGGGTAGATTAAGTAAATTTAAAAAGTATATTAAATTAATTTTCTTGATTTTTTTCCCAAGCACTAAGGAAGGCGGGAGTAGAACATTTTGTTTCGTGTACACAGTCTCATCGGCCGAAAACTGATTTTAGGAACTTACTAGCGGCGTTTAGTGACTTTTTCGCTGTTCGCGACAAACTTAACTATTTACAACAACTATTTTTTATACAATGGATACACCTTATTGTTTATGTGGACAGCCTTATAACCCGAATATTTTTATGATACAATGCGATCTTTGCAAAGACTGGTATCACGGAAGGTAAGCCCCAGTGTGTGTCCCAGTAGGCGTTCTGTAAAAACCCAAATCTAACCTCTTAAAATAGCCCAATTCAAACCGCTTATTCGACGTGTATCGGGCCTTTAAATCGAGATGTGTCCTTATTTTTTAGTTGTGTCAACTTTCAAGAACACCTGGCTATAGAAATAGACAAATATCATTGTCCACGATGTTCACCGATATTCGGACCATCCATAAGTAAGTAACGTTATACGAAATATTAAATAACGTACTAAGTAGAAATGCACTATTTATATATTTGTAATAGTAATTAGATACTTGAATCGTACCAATATTATTTCAAACTATTTTACATATTCTTTTTGGCTTTCCGGTATTATGAACATTGGCCGCGAAGCCTATAACAACGTTTACTACATTTTAGATAAACCATGGAAAAATTATCATAGACATGAATTTTGGGATGAAAATGCATCGGAAAGGCCGGTACAAACCGGTACGGCTCTCTTCATAAAAGAGTTACGTGCGAGACACTTCGCGAGCGAAGGGGAGGTAGTGATTCACATGCGCGGTCAGCAGTTGACGGAAACGTTCCTGCAACAAAGGGGTTTCGACTGTCCGATCGTTATCGACGCGAAGGACGGCTTAGAAATGAACATCCCTTCGGACACGTTCAGTCTGTACGACGTCGAATCGTTTATCGGCGGCGACCACGAGATGGACGTGATCGACGTGACCCGTCAGACGGACATCAAAATGAAGTTGCGCGATTTCGTTGCGTACTTTAACAGTTTGAACCGCACGCGGGTTTTTAACGTGGTTAGTTTGGAGTTTTCGAATACGGGGCTGTCTCGGCTGGTGGAGGCGCCGTTGATAGCGAGGAAACTAGACTGGGTTAGCTCGGTTTGGCCGTACGACTACCAAGTGGGTCGGCCTCAGGTGCAAAAGTATTGCTTGATGAGCGTTAAAGATGCGTATACGGATTTTCACATCGATTTCGGGGGCACCAGTGTTTGGTATCATGTCGTTTGGGGCGAGAAAATATTTTATTTTATCAAACCAACACCGGCAAATCTCACTTTATACCAACAATGGATGACCGCTACAAATCAAAGTGAAACTTTCTTTGGTGATCAAGTTGACAAATGCTACAAAGCTACGCTACGACAAGGACAAACTATGTTTATACCGACAGGTTGGATTCATGCCGTTTTAACACCTATTGACTCTTTGGTTTTCGGTGGTAACTTCTTGCATAGCTTAAATATTCCAATGCAATTGCAGTAAGTGATAAAAAGTTTTGTATTTCGTTGTGATTAATTTTAATATTTAAAGGGTGTATGATATAGAGAAGAAAGTAAAAACAACCGAGAAATTTTTGTATCCGTATTTCGAAATGATTAATTGGTTTGCCGCTCAAAAATTGTTAGTGCAAATAACACAGATTAATTCTGAGGAAAGAAGATGTCCAAGTGCTATATTAGCAGGTTTAAAAGCACTACTTTCATCTTTAAAACAATGGAATACAGAGAAGGATGTAAGGTTTTCTTACTACTTAATTTTCTTTTATAATATAATTAAAAAATTAATTCATATTTATTTTCCCTATTTTAGTATAATATGAGTAGTAGAGAGCAAATTCCAATTGGTTTGAATGCAGCTAAGTTACTAAAAGACATATCCAAAGAAATTCGACATGCAGAACGCTACATAAATTCGCTAAATCCCCCAAAACCGGAAAGGGAGTCAAAGAGGAAACGTAAAAAACCGGTGAATAAGGATTTCGTTGATTACTCCTTAAATACGAAAAACGATGTAATTCTCCTAGAGTTATACATATTATTTTAAACGTTTCTTTTCGTTATATACAGGATTTTTTAAAATTTCAGTTTCTAATAGATATACCAGAAGTTCCAGTACCGCCACCGTTAAAATTAACGTTACCCAAACCGGCTGTTTATCCTTACGAAAACACCGCAATAATCAATCCTAACGATATACGCAACACGTTTTTAGAAGACACCTGGGGTAGTAGTATATTGAATGCCCGAGATGAATCTGCAACACAAAGGAATTGTGCTGTTCTAAAATTAAAATTGGGGTAAAATTGATTTTAGGTTAGAAAAAGCGAGATGTCTTAACTTCATATACTTTTAGCTCGAAAGAAATTCTACCCGGTGTCCCAGAAAGCAGCTTGTCTTTAGACTCGACTTTAGATTTCGGAAACATAAACAAATCTGTATACGACTTCAATGATGATAGCGATAGAGACGATGGTTTCAATTTGAGTATCGACGAAAGTCCTCGGAAACCAAAAAAATCATCTAGCGGGTCGTTAAAAATGCGCTTACCAAGTAAGTTTAAATATTCTATTATTAATATTATTAACGATTATTGTGATTCCGACAGATAATTGGGGTACAAAATCTAAAAAAAACATAGATGAAAACATAGAACTGAGTGGGGATATACCGAAAAATGGAATCGAATCTCTATTAAAAGCATCTGCGTTAACAAACAAATTTATGGTGTAAGTAAATCGTGTAATCGTCCTTATGTATCGGTACATAAAGGCCAATTTCTTTTAGCGATGGCAGTGGCAGAACGTCCCCTTCTACGCAAGAAGCCATCGCGGGCATGTTGTCTATTAGTCAGACATTTATTCAACCAGGTAGAGCGCCGGCAAGATCTAGAAAATATCGATCTCTTTCCAACACACTTTCAGAAGAAGAAGATATCAATAACGTACACCAAGACGAAGATTATAGTAATAAAAAAAATATCACTTTTTTTTTTTTAACTTTTGTATTTTCAACTTACAGTATACCCGTCGTTGGATAATTCTGATGATGAAGACATACATATCTTTAAACCGCGCGGAAGATCTAAGGTGGACGAAGCTTGGAATCCTAAGGCCAGAGTGGGACCGTTATTACCTAAAATGAACCGTCCAGCTAGGGAGGGTACTAAAAAACAAGCTGTGGAAAAAGTTTTAGAGGCTGCAGCGGCGAAACGAGCGTGTGAAAGTCCGGAAAAAGTAATTTAATATATAGCACCTGGTAGACCGAGCTCAGTCGGTTACAGAACATTTTTAGTCTGGTAGCACCGTCGTGTGATCAAAGGTCAAACTAACTCAAAACCTCATAGACTGTGCTCGCTCGGTCAGCAAACTATTATTTTAAAGTGTTCTATTATTAATTTTAGAGTCCAAAAAGGCAGTATAGACGAAAGAAAATTAAACCAAAACTAACAGACAAAGCTTCAGTGTCCAGTTCGTCAAGTTTAGCAAGTACATCGTCGCACGGTAAGAAAAGATACATAAAAATCAACAAACTCGTTAAACATCGAACACGTTACTCTTCGTTTACGTTGTCTCTTCATTTACATTATAGTATCGACACCTAGACCTCGAAAGGGAATGAAAACTGCCAAACAACGTCTGGGCAAAATTTTGAAAATACACAAAATGATCCACTGATTGTCCCCATTGAATAGTTTTTTAAAAAAACTTTAGAACAATTATCACTGAGCAGTATTCTTTTTTTTTATATTATATAGTTGTGTTCTTGTTGTTAATCTTTACAGTGTTTATTTTTTATTGATTCATGAAATATGATGAAATCAAGGGTAGTTATTGTTACTTCAAACTCTTAGGATTATTTTTTTTTCTTTTTCGTTCTTTATAGAATCTCTTATCATTTTTTTCTCATGACATTCCAAATTCATTTATGTACATCCGCATAAAATTAATTTTCTGTGATTTCGTATTAAAGAAAACTGAAAAAAAAATCTTTACATTTAATTTTTTTTTTGTATAAATAACCGAATATATACATGTTAATGTTAGTATTTAATGTTAAAGTGGTAAAATCACGTTCTCTCAATCTAATATACCCGTAACACAAAATACACTTTTTAACGTTTATGTGTACAACGAACAACAATTCGGCCCTTAGGTGTGCAAAATCTGCCTTAAATGGTGTATTTAATTAGCTGGAATTTTCTGCTGTGATTTTAAAAAGAAATATACATAACATTAATATTCATATATGTATGTGTTCACAACTTTTCTTTTTAATCTAACTTTTTCGTGTTTAATTTTTCGCAATTCTTTCATCTTAATATAAAAATTTTGCTTCAATTCCAACTGATAACGTATATTAATTAATATCGTCTTCACTTATACGGAATTATACAATTTTCGATAAATTCACAATGTAGAATTTATAAAAATAAAAAGTATTATAATTTTGTACTCTAATTGTTTCATTTTACATACATAATAAAAAAAAATAGTGATAAAAACACATAAGTAATTTTTAGTCCCTATAGTACTGGTGGTGCCAATTATTATACGCTGAGTCGTAATATTTAGAATTTACCAGGAAATTAGTTATATATGGTACCAACAACTACTCGCATATACAGCAAACATTTATTTGGTCCCAACACTTTTACAATAAACAACGTACAAAAGAAAACGAAACGACATTAATTCGGTGCATTTCGCGGAACTAGACGTACATCGGGATTATGTTCCACGACGACCGTTCCGACGAGAAGGTCGTACACCGTCCTGTTGTGTCTCGATATAAACATACCGAAACACATGGGAAACATAACCAAACCCAACAGTATGTTTTTCAATACTGCCCTCCAAAACGCTTTCATCCAGCCGACTGTTGTCGGGTTAACTAACAACACGGGATTGTCATTTTCGTTGATTGCCACTACGTCTTCAGTGCAGTAAACACGGAGGCCGAGTAAAAATTTTCCGGGAGAAGCCGGTTCTGCCCCGTGCAACCAGTATGTCTAAAAAATTATTAATAGACGCAGAAAATGTTATAATAATAATTTTATATTTAATAAAACGTACCTCATAAATACATGCAAGAACGCGATATAATACTTCTAGAATTGCTAATTCCGTAGAAACGGCAGCAACTTTCTCTGGATTCTCCAGAAGAGATATTAGCTCATCCTTATCGCCTAACGGGAAACTAAAGCTAAAACTTGTGTCGTTTAAATAAATTATTAACACTCCGCAGTTGATGCCTTACTCGAAGTTGTAAAATATTAGGAACGTTATGTACAACTTTAATGTGAACAAGATTACGAAATCAATTGATTCTGCTACAAATCTTTTCCATAGCGGAGGAATAACAAATTGCATCAATCCAACACGGTTTGTCGCTAAAAAGTCAAATAACAACTTTTGAGAATCAACATATGTAACCTCAATTATCTGCGTATAACAACGTTCTAACCCTTGTATTATAAACATAAATGTACTAGAAGCATAACCTTCCCGTTAAAATAATACCTGTCCTTTCATTAGTAACTCGTACCGCCTCTTGAAATGCACGATAGTTCTGTTGCTGGGTGGCTTGAGCATTTTCGATCCATTGTCGTAAAGTCGCAATATAGCCGTTGACTTCATCCAAAGTCAAATCCCGCGAACCGTCGTTCATTTTCATGTGTTTATACCTGTATATGCCAATGTTTATGGGGCTCCACAGATATGCAAAGACAACCGAAAAAAGGTGTTACACCATTTTTTAGGTTAGGTCTATCAAAAGTTGTACTTTACGGGTTATGGTGTCGGCTTTCGATCAGTTACTTCGCGTATCACATCTGGACGGAAAATTGGACATCTGGTATGAAAAAATTTAATTAAATATAATAATTAACGTAGGGGTTGAATGTTATTACGAAGGGGTTGAACTGACAGTTCTGGTTTGATTAGTCATACGTCAAGTGAAGTTTAGCAAACATACCAGAGATGACGCTACAAGCATAACTTATACATATCCATCGGTGTATATTAAGTTGCCTAATGAAATAATTTGAAAATTAAAAAATATTTTGCAAAAATGGATATAACTCTTTGTTTTATTATAAATGGGAACGAGAAATAAAACAAATATAATGTAAAGTTTTATTAATTAGTTTAAATAAAAAGATGAATTTTGTATTTCCAATTACAAAAATAATTTTATCAAATAAATAGTACAATTAATAATAAATGTATAAAATAACTTTATTTTTTATTACCGAATGATCACAACATCGTTTATAAATATGTCAGTATTTTCAGAAGAATGCTCACATGAAAATAACAATTGTATATAAAAATCTTATTTGCGTTGACCAAAACATTTCTATTTGCTTTTATTAGTACAAAAAGTAATGTAAATTCTGTATATTGTCAGAAGTCAGAAGTCCTAGCAATGAGCCTAAAATAAAGCTTCTATTAAGAATTTGGGCGGTGTCTTCGACCAGAGGTTTACTTTTATCGCGCACATCCAACTGATTGTTGCTGCTGCTGCCAAAACACTTAGATTTATTTTTCTTTACTAAAATTAAAGTACCTTAAGGATTTAGATTTAGGACTTTTTTAATCTATTTTCCTTCAATTTACTTACCATTCTTGTAAACTGGATACCTGTATATTTATAAATAAATTCACAAACAACAAGGATCCAATACTCTACCTGCAACGTAAAACGGACGAAAAGCCAAAACCCCACAAAACTGTTGTCAGTCGTTTCTCCTTCTTTCTTTCGTAAAATTCCAGTTCTCTAATGAGTAAAATAAAACACAAGCAACTTGTGTTTTAACTTGTGAAATCGTATTCAAAACGTATCGGCAACAAAGAACCAGTTGTTTGGAGACCTTAAAACCCCCCAAATCTTATCTCCCCGGCAATCTAAGAACTTGATTTGCTTTTAGGTGTCGTTCGGGGTAACGAAGTATTATTTGGATGGATTTTTTTTCGCTCGCCTCGCCTTTATTAAGTTTAAAAAAAAAGGCTAATAAAGTTTTCAAAAAAACGACCAATAAAGTTTTAAAAGGACCCATAGCGCGATTTGGGTTCCGAATAAATTGCAGACTTACCTGCTTCGAGACCTAATGGATACATCATTTTAAAAACGCCATAAATAATAGCTGAGAGTATTAAACTGCTGATTTGGCGAATAAACGCTTCTCTGTGGGACATTATGCTTATTTTTTTCTTATACGAGATAATCAAAAGCTACCACGGGTGTGGTTTGATATGTTATACCTTTTAATTTGCATTTTATTATGGGCGAATGTTTATTCTTTTCGTTTTTAGGGATGGGGATTAAACTTGGAATAATTGTTGAACAATCATGAATATGTGTTTTACGATTTATTTGATTTTATTCGTACTTGGGGGGGGGGGGTAAAAACATATTTTAATAATTATGTATGTGTCTGGTAGTAGAACTTGATAAAAGAAAGTGTTATGATTGTCAATTGCCTTGGAAACAGTTAGATATAGTATCTTGGACTAACCCACTTACGAAGACGTCATAATAACGCATGTACGCGCGTGCGCAGTGCGAACCAAGAAAGCGAGGACCTACTAAACCTGTGCTTTAGTAGTCAGTGCGCGACTGTATCGAGTTTTGCGCGTTCTTTACACGTTAAGAAAGTGACAGAATATTTATTTCGCAATCAGGCGTTTTTTATTTGGATTTTTTTTTTGTGAAAATGTGCTAGCAGCTGGGAAAACGGTTGTTGGATTAAAGTTACCAGGATATCGCAATTTCGTGCTTTAGGTGAGTAGCTGTCCTACCTTTCGAGTTGTTTACCAGCTGGTTTCTCGCTTATTCTACTATCGAAATCTCACTGTATAAATTTACGAAAAAGAATGATTGATTTAAAAATACCATCGAATTGTTTATGTTAATTGAATATATAATGAAAGTAAAGTTTGTGTGGTGGTAGCCTGAGGATATACAGAGACACTTTCTAATTCCGTGATATGTATATAATAACGTTTGAATTTTTTTACTTCACTTGCTTACAACTCTTCGTAGATAGAAAGTTTTGGTCTTACACGCTCCGGTGTTAGTTTGAAAAAAAGGCATTGTCTTAGCGGACATTCCTCGAGGTACACTTCTTTATTATTATGCAAGACGTCGTCGTTTTCCTCGAGTTATTTTCATATTATAAGGACTTTGTACTTTTGAAGAATATTGAATAGTGGGCAGTCGGCAATAATGGACTGCCCACTCACTATGTACAGTTATGTAACACACAAACAACGACCGTCTTAGCGGAATAACCAAACGGTGTTCCGACGAAATTTCAGCAGGAATTAGACCATCCTATGCAGGCCAATAGGCTAGGAGCAAAGCGGAGGACGCTATTTTCAATACTTTGTGTCTCAGACGGGCTCGGTAGAAGTTATCTACCTTCGATATCTTTCCCACTTCCACTCAAGTCTGGTTCTACCAACGGCAAAGATTACGGACCATGTCCAACGCCTTCTCAAACTTAAAACATGAAAAACACGAGAGACAAAACTGCAAATGTGACGACGGTATTGTGTTGGCAGTTTCATAAAACAAGTTTGTTTGCAGAAATATTTACACGAAATTCCAACTAAACCAACGATATCTAAAAGATAATTCTAAATTGAGGAAAAACAGTCTTCGAAAAATTGATGATTTTCTTGGTTAAAACTGTATATACTATAGTAAAAATGAATATCGAACCAGTAGTTTGTTAATTACTCTTTAATTTCCTCAAACTTTTTAAAGTTTCATGCGCGTAGTCACGTTTAGAATCATTCTTGGCATTTAAAAATGAATTTGTCCACTCCGTGATTTCATTGTGTTGGCAACACCAGCATCAGAAGTGTCGGTATTTACGTTGAATCATCGGCCAAATATCTTATTTGCCCGGATTCCCGGAGTTCGGGTAGTTTTTTTCACAAAGCAGCTGCGAAGGTCGTCTTCAGATCTTTCCTTTTCTTCGCTTTCGGTCTCTTGGACGCATTCAAGATTTAAATATTCGTTACAGATCTGAGCGTTCCGAAGCAGTGATGGTATCGAGAAGAAAAATTTTGTCCAGATCTCGCGATGATCTTCACATGGACACGACTTTTCAACCTCCTCCAGAAGAAGAGGAGGACGTATGGTACCAAAAAGACAAATTGTACAAGGTAAGCGAAGAAATTGTGATAGTTTAACTTTAGAAAGTCAATTTCTAGGCAAAGTAACAATGGAGAAACATTTTGTAACTGAGTTATTGAAGTATACGCATTAAAAATTATTAGAGCATACCAAAGAAACGTTTTCATTCGAATATGAAATAAGTGGTAGATATTTATATTAGCAGTGCCTACCCTTTAAATATGTTCTAACAACATTTATCCCCCCCCCCCATAACTATCTGTCTACGTGTTTCTAGCAGTTTGTTTCACAATAAACAGAATTCAGTGACATTAATGAAATTTATGAACAGGGGAATGTCAAAGGTCAAGTAGTTTGCCATCAATCCACCAAAGGTGCGGTCTTACAATGTAAAATGTCGGTATGAATTTTAATTTCTGAACGTGCAGCAACTCTATAACCAAACTTGAAGTTGAAGTTCATTGACATTGCAATACTTCGTATTCGTATGAGCAATATTTGCTAAAAATAAATATACATATATTCCTTTCAACGTTTCATTTAAACTTATTATTTTACCTCAACTTATTCTTTTTGTAACAAAAATATATGTATAAAAAAGTTTGATTTATCCATTTTTTAACGCTGCAGTATCAACATTGTGAAAGTTGTTTTGCCTAGTTGACCTCAGGGTTTCATAAAATGTCAAGAACATTATCTGTTCATTATACGCTTGGTTACAATAAGAACGAATATTTGAAGAAATTACACTAAAATCAATTCTTTATCGATTCAATTATAACAAAAGTTTTACGTTATAGCGTTATATGCCTGTTCTTTCCAGTGCAGTACTTCTCCCAAGAACTTGGGTTCATTCACTTACAAAAAGACAACTATGAGGATCTTAAGAATTCAAGTCATTGATAAAGGCTTGCCCGGTTTTTCTCTGACTCGTCTTCTGAGTTGGTAATGTACCCAAAAATACACGGTTACATCAGTCCCTTGCGCAAAAAAAAGTAAAGTTCACGTGGACAGTGCCAGTGAATCAGTATGGATGATGTTGCTAAAGTTACAGTTAAGAACTAACGCAACCTTAACTATAGGAGAGAGAATCTATAGTGTTTTACACATCGGAGAGATGTGAACAATTTACGAATAGCTCCGGGCATACAATCCGTTACTTTAGACGACCTTGCGTTGTTTTTTTATTCTCTCTCCGCGAAGCTGCATTTATATCTTCTCAAGTGGGGAGTGAGATTGTGTCGTAAAGTTTAAGAATTTTTATTACGCCCCGAATTTTGCAAGCAACCGCAACGGTCCAATGCACCTGCGAAATATTGAAAATAAAAGTGGCAAGGGACATACTTGCGTTGAAATGTCAACTGGCTTTAGTGAAAGTTTCCCAACTCGTTCTCTACCCGTATCTTGAATTTCACAAAATACAACACACCGCAATCAGCAGCTTTACAAACGTTCAAACATTTATTGATCATTTTTCTATTGTCCACAGGATCACATCCAAGAAGTACTAGAAAAATGGACCCAAATAGATGATGAAATCTGGGCAAAAGTAATTGTTTTAGAAAGAAACCGTAGGGTAGCAAAAGCTTATGCCAGAGCACCAGTTTTGACAGTAAATGGCTCAGATGATGGATTTGATGGGTTTAGGTAAGAATTGAACGATACACTTCAAGTTAAGGGGGTAGATAATTAAAAGGACTTTTTTTCTCATTATCTACCCCCTGAACTTAACAATTTCATTTTTACCCTTACTATACAAGTACTGCCCGCATTGCTGCGCCAAAACTGTACTCCTAGCTCCGCCGGTCTCTTTTTTTGTCCCACATACAACATGAACGAGTGAAAGTGAATTGCTGTAAAGGCCACACACAGAAACTTGGGCGAAAAATCCACTCCGGTTTCGTTCTATTTCATTTTTCTGCGCGTATTTTAAAACATGGACTCTCGAAGATATTTCTAGTAATTTTTTTCACGGGTGTATCGGAGGAAAACAGCGTTGAAAGAGCAAAATATCGCCTGCAGATGTGGGAACTATTGCAAAACAGCTTCGAGGTTGTACAACGATTCCTTTCTAATATTTTAACCTACACAGCTAGCTGCATACTGATTGTATACATTTCTGTACCAGTTTTAGCGGTTTGAAAACTTGTAGAAAAGATTTGAACAAGTGCTTTAGATTGTTCTAGATACCTTTAGATATTGTTGTAAATTTTAACATTCCTTAAATAGCTATTTAAGGTCTTAGCTAAGGTAATGAAATAATATCAATTTCTTCAGATTAACCCCATATATGCTAAAATCGATTGGAAAGGAATATTCTTATATTATTATATTCTGTGGCAGATAATGTAACGTTATATAAATACGCAAACCGCATTCGCTGTAGAAGTTAATTGCGTTTGAAGTACTGTAAAAAAATGTATTAGGAAACAAAGGGTGTGGTTGTCTCCTTCTCCTTGTATCTACAAGGTCGACGTATAAACTTACATTTATTTGCGACCAATATCGGCTGTACACGCCGCACCTTTTAAATCCAGTTTGGGTAACACATGGTACACGATATGTACGCAGATTACCGACGATTTATTCCTCTGCGAAATCTCGTACCTCGCTCGAATAACAACCGAGACAACGGGACGGGATTTATACCGGACTTTTTATTCATATTTTACGCCTCAGGGCACATCGGACAAAGAAACCAACAAAAATCTTGTTGAAAATCTTTATTGCCCATGACTTTTCAATTTTAACTCCCCCTACTCTAGTGGTTTATTACGGTTCAGTGGTTACTCGACTAGATCGAACCAATCCAATAACATCATTTTAGGCGCAGTCAGTAGGATGATTCGAAAATCTACGATTCCTTCGCTTACACATTTTTAGGTTAGTAGTAGTAGTAGTATATAAACAGGTCGGATTTGGCGTTTGAACTTTAGTTCATATCAACTTTTCTCGAATCGGAGGCTTAGCGAATCATTTCACACCCGAAAAGCCCTCGGTCTGGAAGGGAAAGATGATTTACAATAGGAACAGACAGTTCATAATATTCATAAATGTAAGTTAGAAACATTCAAAAATTCAAACAATGCCGTATATACGTCCAACGAATTAATAGCCAAAAGGGAAACCAAATTGTAAGGCGGAAACAAACCCAATCTGAAGAGCCTGGCAAACAACCCATTCCTTATATCGCTCAGCAGATGACAATTAAAGAAAATATGGTTCAGGTCACCATAACCACCGCAACTGCAAAGAGGGGACTCCCTCATACCAATTCTAGATAGGTTAGCTGGGAAACGCGCATGCGCAAAGCGTAACCGACAAATAACTATCAAAGGGAAACCAAATTGTAAGGCGGAAACAAACCCAATCTGAAGAGCCTGGCAAACAACCCATTCCTTGCATCGCTCAGCAGATGACAATTAAAGAAAATATGGCTCAGGTCACCATAACCACCGCAACTGCAAAGATGGGACTCCCTCATACCAATTCTAGATAGGTTAGCTGGGAAACGCGCATGCGCAAAGCGTAACCGACAAATTCCTATCAAAGGGCATTTCTTAAACCATTCTTCTGTAATGCTTCCTCCTCGAATCAAACCATGGCCAATTCCCTTTCCTTGACAAGATCTTCTGAACTCCTGCTCCCATCTGCCATTGATCTGTCGCAGCACAGTACTTAAAATGTCTCCGGGATCTACTTTCAAAGCAGTTGGTTCCATCAAATTGCCTCGCTCGGCCAAACGATCAGCCATTTCGTTGCCTAATATACCTCTACGTCCCGGAATCCAACACAGAGTAACTTCCAAACCCAGCACGTATGCATGATATAGTAACTCAATAACCAACGCAAGAATATAATGCGCATCTATTCTAAATCTGTAGGATCTCACCGCGGTAATGGTACTCCTTGAATGCGACAGAATGATAGTCTGTTTCACCCGTCTATCGATACATATCTTTTTCTATTTTGATTCGCTAATATCTACATTGTCATTTGCGTTTCATAAAGTAACTCTTTACAGAACGCACACTTTATTTTTTTTCTGTTGGCAGTACGTATTATGTTTATTCTAAGTTACTTGAATTTGACATTAGTGATATAACCTACAAATTAATTGAATGTTTAGAAAACGCAGGAAATGCTTTTTAAACCTTTATTTATTGAAAGTAGAATTGTTATAGACATTAACGGTCACATTATCCTGAACATGTGCTGTAATTCCAGGTAGATTTTCAGTTTAAATTCAAAAATGTAACAAATTGTAACCAATTGACATTTTAAAGTCAATATCAAGAAATGTCAACTGGTGTTGTCAACATGAAAAAAATTAAATTGTAACCAAGTGATGAATTATTAAAAATTATGCGTTTTTTTTTTAATTTTCATCAAAATAGTATAAAATACACATGTCATAAGACGTTTTGTCGCACTTGTCGTACTTGCGTGCGACAAAACTACGTCTTATGAAACTTGTGATTATAATTCTCAATAATTATCCTCGGATTAAATATATGTTATCTGGGTGTACGATTTCTCCTAAAACGTGTCCCGCCTACTTCAATATTTAAAAAAGCGGGAAAACGGTCACTTCCCAGTGTGTCCTATCCTGTACTGCATTCCGACATCATCATCATGTCAGATGAACAAATAACTAAATCCAACAAACTAACATTTCTATCTTCAGAATAAGTAAAAAAAAAAGTAGATCTCCTATCATTCAATAAACAAAGATATATTTCCGTTATAATATTGTTCAATGCATATCCTCTTGCATTGTTTCTACTACTTCACCATTCTTGACAATGGGCATTGAAATCACCCATAATAAAACAGGGTTCTTGCATATCCACCGATACTCTATGGCAATCCTCTTCATCAAAAATGCAATCTGGTGGAATATATCCAAACAAAAAACTAATTCTTCCTATTTTTACTTTACAAAATTGTAAATTCGAATCGCCTACATCTGTTACATCCTCTGTCGTAAGCTCTACAGATTTTCTTAATAAAATACACAATCCTCCAAATCCATCGTCTCTGAATTTATGTATTTGATAATAATTTGGAGAGGTAATTGGAAAACTACTCTTAACCAAGACTCTGTTACTACAATTAAATCGATATAATTATCCTTTAAGAATGAAAATAAGTGTAAACCTAATTTTTAGGTTACGTTTCAAAACAGTTCCATTTTAATTACCAACCTAACAATAATAATCACCAACAATACGCCATTTATAGGCAAATACGACCCTTTTTCAATTCGACCCTATTTTACACACCCTTAATTATGATATGTTTTAAAAATATATAATTATAACAAACCTTTAATAAAAACAAAAAGTTGTACTTGCATTACTTCGGTCGAATTCGACGATGCCAAATCGGTGGTCGGGCATCTTCGGGAACAGTAGCGGGAACTCCATTAAGAAAAAACCAAAACATCTAACCAAGAAACATCTACACCACACCAACACCCTCAACTTTCACTCAAACTGTTTTTGCGCACACCCCGTCGGTTTTCCGCACAAACTCTTCCAGTTATCAATTAATATAACTTTTCACGGCGCAACGAACAGGTGACATCGCTAGTTTGAAACAAGTGAAACTCGTATTTCAGGGTGGTCAACTTGAAGTCAAAAAGAAAACTAGAAACGTTATAATTTTGAAAAATGATGTAGTTTTTATTTGGATAAGTGACTAGAATTGAAAAACGATGCGAAAATACAAGTTAATTTTTGTATGCAGTATTTTATTAGCACCGATCAAACCAATTATTAGATACACGGTAATTTCGGTAGCGCCAACTGAGTTTTTACGATTAGTTTATTACTGACTTAGCTGATTACCGACTGAGTTTTTATGATGCAAATGATGCGTTGCTATCGGATATGCAGTTGTAATGTAAGAGACTCGGTGTCGGTGTAAATAAAAGATTGTAACGGTGAATAATAAGTGCTCGGCAAATTCCAGAAGTGTACAAAGTGTTTAGCATAATAAGAAACAGAATCTTCTTAGTGATTTTCGCGTAAGATGACGTGGAAATTAATTCCGCCGGTGAGTTTGACATTTATAAACATTTTTCTCGCCTTTTTACAACTCGTTTTCATAAAAGGCCGCGGTCACGTTATACTGGACCCCCAGTCCTTGCCTCGCAACTTGCCTGAATGTTTCCTTGATTTATGACTATGTCAAATGTACCACCCGCAAAGATCATAACATAGGAGTATGAGTTATGTTCAGAATCTAATCCCTAGTCCTAGCTACTTCATTTTTTGCTTAAGCCCGTAGCGTAAAGGAAGCTTTTTATGATGTAATGACACCTCTTTCTTTTTAAATCATAGTTATTTCGAATAAGGAATTCACCCATAGTATAAAGCCAGATTAACTTGAATTTGTGGATGTATTCAAAAACCAGGTGGCCTTGCATCTACACCACGCACTGCTAGAAACTGTGTGGAAATAGTTTTAAAAACGGCAATACTTCTTGTGTACACGTGAATATCAGTTTGAACAAAAACCGATTATTTAAATATACGCCTAAAAGCTTGTTTGCGCATGTTCAAAGTTTCCAAGAGTGCAGAATTTCGTGGACACTTTCACATTTAACCTCCAGCATAAGCTGGAGGTTTAAATTCGTAAGAATTTAAACCGTTTAAATTTTTATCTGAACTTTACTCAAGTCGAAATGTCAAAGTTTATATTATTGTCTTGACATTTGCGAGAACCATAAAGTGGTACGGACACCTCGGTTTTTACGACTGCATAAAATACATTTCTTTTAGTTTTACTTCTTCAACATTCCGTCTTCCCCTTCTTTGTCTCTCTTCTGTTTTCGAACTGCTTCGCCCGCAATTCCATCCGTGATAAACAACAAATTGTTCTGTTTGTTTTTCAGAATTGGACTGAACGGTTTTGATAATCCGATGCGAGATCAAAAAACTACAGAATGTAAAAAGCACATCGGACATGTAAGTACGGATACTTGCATGCAAATTACAGATTCCTACACTGTTGGCTTTAATCTTTTATAAACTATCATTGTAGGGTGTAAAAATTAAAATGGACGATGCAGGAAATATTTTAATAAAAAGGGTATCAAAATGCAACATCTACATAAAAAACACAGGATTAAACGGAGAGAACGCGATCGGAAACGATGTATTAAAGCTCCCAGCTTGTGCTTTGGAACCAGAGAAACCGTTCAAACTCTTCGATATGAAAAAGTTCCAAAGCAATATCAACAGGGAGTTGAAAGTCGCATACCCAGACCGAAGGCGGTTAGAATCGCAATGTTTGAGTGCAATTGCCTTCGTGAGGAACGATCAAGAATTATTAGAATGCCCGTTATGGGTTCTAATTATAAATGTCGTCGCTATCGATATGTTAAAATCCAAGTTACCTCCGGTTCAAAGAGTTGTGGACATCAGAAACCGTCCCAGAATACCAATACCCGACGAAGATCCTTACAGCGTTGCTGGTGTGGTGGGGAGGGGATACCAACTCCCCAGGGAGCCACATTACGTTTCCAACCAAACCAGGAGTGACAAACCACCAAAATTACCACCAAGAGAAAATATGTTTGCATCTTCGCATGATATTCCAAAGGTAACCATTATGTCCTCATAATGACATATACATAAGGACAGTTTTCCAATTGTCGTTTGTTTTTTCAGCCTGATTATGACAGCAATACCTCTAATACGCACAGTAATAACTCTAAGCCAATCAATAAAATCTTCAAACCGTTCTTATCTTCGAGAAGAAAGGAAAAAACTAAGGACCAAAAAGATGGTATGGAGAAACACAAAACGTAAAACAATTTTTCTTTACTCGACTATTTTAGATGACCCTTATTATTGTGGATTGCGCGCTAGAGTTCCGAATTTCGTTTCTAAATCGAAACCAAAAGAATCGTCTTCGAAAAAAGATTCCATCTCTTCGAAAAGATTTTCGATAACCCACCAAGTGCCACCGCAAATACCGTCTTCTATGGCACGTCATCATATGGCACCGTACCATCAACATCCGATGTGGCACGCTAGAAGCTTTGAAAGTGGAATTGGTAAGTCTTAAATTATAGAGAAATAATTAATAATAAATAAAATATACTAATTTAGATATGGATAGTATGGAGTCTCCATACAATCAAATTTATGGAAGATTACCAATTCCGACCAGAGGATACATTCCAAATCAGCAACAAGCGGCTTACGTCAGCGAATGGGATTAAATCAAATAAATAAACAACGTTTACAGTAACCATAATTTTAAACAGAAGAAAAAAGCAGAAGTATTTATATAACAGTACCGTATTGCCTAAATATATG